>CM067364.1:14110000-14302500 GCA_034401795.1 Chaetoderma sp. LZ-2023a
ACGACACGACGATGTTGGGTTAAACTCTGGGCGGTATGATCCGAA
This sequence comes from Chaetoderma sp. LZ-2023a, assembly GCA_034401795.1. Classification (NCBI taxonomy): domain Eukaryota; kingdom Metazoa; phylum Mollusca; class Caudofoveata; order Chaetodermatida; family Chaetodermatidae; genus Chaetoderma; species Chaetoderma sp. LZ-2023a. The sequence goes on from CM067364.1 coordinate 14,110,046, forward strand.
CCTCATCAAGAAGTACTTTGTCGATGAGCTGACTGACAGTACAGGTACAGTGAAAGTCGCCAAGAAGGCTAGTCAGACCATGTTCCTTATAACACCTGAGCTACGGTTTCTCGAAGTGCTGAACTACCTCGGCCCATGAGTCTCGTACGAGGTATGGGTCAAAGCATAGGGGTGTACGCAGCAGAAGAGCTGCGTCCTGTCTGAATGGTTTAACACACATGAGAAGCTCAACTATTCAGGACTTCCTGACTACTCAGTATGGACATCTAAACTCAAGGTTGGCTAACTCGTGAGGCGATAAGAGCGGGAACAGTTTAACCAGACATTCATCGAGCATGGAATGCGGACATTTGCCGATTGGCTGCGATACTACAACAACATGGATGTCGGTCCATTCATTGAAGCCCTAGAGTTCTACACAGAACAAGAAATAGACATCCTCAAAGACGTGGTGTCCCTCCCAGGTGTGTCACTGCAGTACCTCCTATGTGGAACCGCTCGGCACATGCCAGATGTTAGCCTCTATTCACCGGGCAAGGAAGCCTACGAGATGCTGAAGGGTGCTGTTGTTAGAGGTCCCACCATCATGTGCACCAGATACCACGAGGCCAGTGTGTCTCGAATCCGCCAGAGTGAGCATGTCTGCCAAGGTCTACTCGGCTACGACGCAAATGCTCTGTACCTGTCAACGATGGCCAAAGAGATGCCATGTGGTAAGGAGACAGTGCGCCATTGGTCCAATGCTAGTGGTGTAGCTAGCTGTAAGGAGGCTCTCCTAGAAGACAGCTGGTTTGGGTTGGCTAAGGTGGATACAGAGGTCCCCAAAGCTCTGTGGGCAAAGTTCGAGGAAATGCCACCTCTCTTCTATAAACGCAAGATCCCGGTAGAGGCAATCTCTTCTGAGATGCTGGCATATCTAGGACGAACATGGAGGAAGCGTCCCACCAACCAGAAGCTGGTCGGTGACGTCTCTGGCAAGAAGTGGCTGCTGTACGCCCCGGCACTCAAGTGGTATCTAACTCATGGCCTGGAGATCACTGCTGTATACTTTGACTATGGGGCCAAGCGCACATTCGAATGGTTCGTGGAGAATGTTACGGAGGCCCGCCGCTTGGGAAATGTAGATAAGAGCAAAGCGTTCTTGGCAGATCTCTTCAAACTCCTCGGCAACAGTGCCTACGGGAAGCTCATCAATGCCCCAGAACGTCATAGCAACACCAGCTTCACGAAGGAAGAACGCATGGTAGACAAGGCCCTGCGTAGAGCATGGTTCTAAGATCTGGAGGAGATCGGTGAGCCATACGAGCTCCAGAGTCACAAGCCGAGAATCACTATTCGAAGGCCCTTCCAGTTGGTGATAGCCGTTTATGAGATCGGGAAGCTGCGAATACTGGAGTTCTACTGTGACTTCCTCGATCGCTACATAGCTCGTGACAGCTATGAGTACCTGCAGATGGACACTGACTCCACGTATATCGCTATAGCAGGCTCCAGCCTCGATGACGTCATTCGCCCTGAGATGCGAGCAGAGTACCAGGCTCATAAGCGGGACTGGCTAGCTTGGGACAAATGGTCTGGACGGACTCTGGGACAGTTCAAGCACGAGTTCGAAGGCTTTCGTGGTATCGCTCTCTGCTCCAAATGCTACTACGTTGAGAGTGCAGCTGCAAGTAAGTGCTCGGCGAAGGGAATGTCAAAGCGGCAAAGTGACGTCTCTTGGTAGAGGTTCTACAGCGCCCTACATGGCGGGTGGACAGAGCTAAAAACCGAGGCCTACGCATGCGCAATCAGTGTATGGTGACATATGAGCAGGAAAATCTTGGACTCTCCGCTTACTATGATAAGCGCCATGTGCTGCCAGATGGTGTCCATACCGAGCCCATCGAGTATCATTTTAGCACCCTGAGTGGTGGCAGCTGTGTGTCTGCAGGGACTAGCTGAAGCTATTCTTCGACAAATGGTCGCCTAGGCACTCCATGCTAGCATGCCAGGTAGTACAGTGTAGGCTGCCCCTGCGCCTCCACATACATCTATCGACCCGTTAGGATCTGTTGCACGCCGTCGACCACCTTGCAGCTCACCAGGCCCATACAGGTACCCAACCAGAGTATCACGTGGCAGGCACTCCTCTCCCTTGTTCGCTCACCTAGAGCCGTGAGCAGCAGAGTGTCTGATAACCTCTACCGGCTTCTTCCCGATTAGCCTATTAACCTCGGCAGTGGATCACCCGACCACAGCAGGCAGCCCTCTCATCCATACCCTACAACGTTCACACAGTGCGGCCATTTCCTGGGCATATTGGTGTGAGAACAATCTCTATGCCAGTGTCCGATTCCACCGCTCAACGATAGCCCGGGCATGGTGATGCACTACCTCGCCTCGCCTAACTGCCACACTTGTTTCCGCATCAGGGCTGCAGCCTCATCTCTGAACTCCTTACCCTCATCCACCTGCAACAATTCCAGACACTGGAGGGGATTTTCCGAAGCCTCGTAGACACCTGGCCAGCTGACTTGTCCATGAGCGGTACTGCCGCCTTGTACATGCTGGCGACATCGACGATGGCGAGGGCATACTTGTAGGTCTTACGACCAACTGAGTCATGTAGAAGGAATAGAACATCTGCCTGGTGAACTCTGGTCGGGACAGTTTCCTCGAAATAGGCATGCCTGATGTGCCATGGAAGAGGTCTGTATATCTGCCACATTGCCTGGTGGCTGAGCCACTGGCTAACTGTCTCCAATGTGAAGTTGTGGCCCTTGCGACGTGCAGCCTCGAGTGGTTGAGGGGTCTCACGGTAATATCCAGCAGGCTGATAGTAGAGCTCCTCAAGAAAGACAGTTGATAAAGTCCGGGATTTCACCTCTGACGTCCACTCCAGTACTGTCATGCACGGCCTGGGTGAACTCTAAACAGATGAACAGATGGCCGTCATTCATTCGACCATCCCTGAGGACCTCCTCAAACACCTCTGTACACTGGCATCTAATCTCTGCTGGATCCTCAATGAACAGTAGTTTATCGACCAACGCTCGGAAGTTAAGGGACTTGACCCGATCATACAGAGATGCCATCCATATATAGTACGGGTTAAATGTTCGGCGGGCCAGGTGGCGCACGAGTACTATGGCAGCATATGGTGGCCAAGCGCCTACGACTCCGAAGCCCGTACCAACTCCTGAGGCGATGACTGGTATGGCTTCAGACATCTTCTCCACACCATGGAGAGCATTGTTGGCGATCGTGCGGACCGTATCGCAAGCCTTCATTGTGAACAGAGCGATCAGGGCCCCAACTGCTGCCAGCCGACTGATAGAACCGTTTACATAAGTGCGATAGATTCCTTTCGCTCTGTGTACTAGCTTGCGGGATTCAGGCTCTACATCATCATACTCACCACCACCATCGTAGTCTGCATCATAATCCTCCTCATCATAGTCCTCATCATAGTCCTCGTCATCTATGTCCTCGACTATATCAGCCTCTGGTGCATACATCGCTCTGGGGATCCGTCGGTTGGGCAGATATATAGTAGCTTTAAACTGTAGTCTATAGTATGGCATCCGCAATGCGGGCGTATATGCCTTAGTAAACTGGGGACTCAGCTTCGCCGGCAAGAAGGTGGCAGAGGTCGAGCATGAGCATCATAACCAGGCGATGGAGAAGATGTCTAAGGAGAAGTTTGAGTACTGCAAAGCACTCGAGCATATTTGCCAGAGGGAGGCACGCCGACGACAACTCCGAGCTGAGGCCAACCAGAGCATCAAAGAGGCAGATGAGAGTCACGATGAGTACTATAAGGCTGTAAAGATATCTGAGCCAACGCGGGACTATGAAGCATCGACAAGTCAGAAGACAGCATAGCTTATAGTAGTGGTGGCAGCGGCAGCTGTGATGACAGGGGTCATGCTATATGCATGCTCAAGCTGAATACCTGATGTGTTCGACAAACATGCCTTAGCATAGCCAAAGTAAAGTACTGTCACACCGAATGAGTGAGTGCCAGCTATGAGGTTTCCGATGTTGAATCTGAGCCGGTTGCCCTGATTAGGTGGGATCTCCCTGCCCCCGAGATGCTGATGGCCCTCGAGTGCAGACTCAAGGTCGTCGCTTCCACTGATTAGTCGCAGAAGTGCATATGAATTAGTTTTCTGTCTGTAGAGTTGCCAATCAGCCAGCTCGCGTACCTCACCAAGAACATTGGTCCCACCAACCACAAGCTTGAAGTCGTCTAGCTTATCCACCTGCTGGATGGCTCCTCCCTTTTGAACCAGGACCACAACAGTGACACAGTCCAATGCACCACCATGCAATGTCAGCTCTACCCGTTGGTTAGCTGTGGCTTGGACCTGCTGGTGTTCTCGCTCCACATGCACAATCCGCTGTTTGGAACCTATTTGCTTCAGCTCCTGGTCATCCTCATCATGCCAGACATGAAGCCTTTGAGTATTCATCGTCGCATCTGCCAGCTGCTCAGTGTACACCAGGAGTAACAGCCTATCCCGCATGGCAGCCGGATTCACGTGTGCGTTCTCCAGGAGGGTTAAGTGTGGAACTGCCACGGACTTCTCAACACCTGCCCGTAATTCGGATTCTGTGAACCCCTCATTGCACCCCACAGCGTAGTACCCCTTTCCTTTCGCATAGAAGGTTGAACATGAGCCAGCGGACCTAGGACTCAGTACTCAGCATTCACATAGGTGGTGTCCATGGGGCTGTTGCTCTGCACGATCTTCCACCTGTTCAGAACCTGCGGGAACTCTACCGTCTGTTCTATTGTGCTCTGAATCTTGAACTCGAGTGTCATGCTCTTGATTTCGTGGATCTGTTCCGAGATTGCAAAGGCAATGTACAACCCAGCAGCCGACAACGGGTTCTCATCGTGTATAGTGGGTCGAATGACTGTCAGGCAGTCCTTCCGAGCATAAGTGCGGCGCGATGTCGCGGATTCAATGGCCCCATCTGGATGCTGCACATACCACAGCATGTTTAAGGTCTGGGTATATAGCAGTTTTAAATGGCTGCCATGTTTGGTTCTCCAGCAGATTGTCTATAGGCAGCAGTACATGTCGGTACGGCAGTCACAGCCACGGCGGGCACTGTCCAACTGTAACAGGGTCCGAGGACCGCTTCGTGACATCAACATTATCCATGCGCGAGCCAAGGTCAAACCTCTTTCTGATGCAGAGATACTGGCCGTGATAGAGGAAGGAGCGCCAGCTAGTAGTACAAAAGAACTCCTGACTCGGATACTCTACCAGAAGTTTGACAGCACCCAGGATAGGGCACTCAGCCTACCTGTGGCCCAAACCAACAGTCCTGTTATTCTAGCTCTCCAAAGGACGAGGGTCGAACCCAAAGATCTACTAACAGTCAGGAAGTGGGCTGCCGTATTTAGCCTCCATAGCCAGGAAGAGCGAGGGATGCTGGATAACCTCCAGTCTGGAGCAAATAACTACTTCAGGAGGAGGTCAGTGCCGCTGTAGTGGATAGCCATGACACCGGTCATGCAGAAGGTCCTCAGGAGGGGTTCACTGCTGGCCACAAGGAGGATGTTGAGCACATCTTCAACGAAAGAGGGCGCAGGAGAGTGGCCAGTAATCAGCCAGCATTTACGAAATTCCCAGATACCTACCAGGACTACCTCATCAAATCCCCTCACAAGTCAGATGCTAAGCATGCATGGCTAAAGTGGTTCCACCGTGAGAAGTTCCAGATGAAGAGAGTCCCAGACAAGGACCCTCAGTGGCTGGAGTTTGATCAATGGTACGGAACTGATGAAGTAGTTTCTGACGAAGGTCCTCAAGCTTCTGACAAAGGTACTCAAGCATCTGACGAAGTAGCGGAGACCGCGGGCGAAGTTCCTCAACCTTCTGATGAATGAAAAACACGTTGGGGCAGCTGTGACAGGATGTCAGCGATGACACATAGAGCAGGTTAGTTTCCTGGCTGGATTCAGCTTGTAGGTGACGGTCTGCGCCATTTCAAGAGATGGCTTGAAGTGTGACAGCTCACCTGTCTCCTTGTTGCTGAAGATGAGGCGGTACCGATCAGTTCCCCTCTGTACACCTGCGATAAAGTCCCCTTTGGTCTCCTTGAGGGTTAAGCTGTCGTATATGGTCTCGAGCAGGGCACGTCCACACTTGAAGCTCAAGTATAGCAACCAGGCATTGTGGCAGATGTCCGGTGAGATCTCGTGGGTGCACATCTGAAAGAGGATGAAGACAGTTATCTGTGGGCGCCTGGTGATGTTGCTGAGGTAGATGACTGTCGACTGGTCCACTGCAGGGTCATCGATAGCTAGAACAAGTGGTTCTGTCAGTCAGGCTGCCAGCAGCTTCTCCATCGGTGCTTGCAGGTTCTGCGTATTGGTGATTGGGCCATCGTACCATTGATCATTACTGGCAACCGCCTCAGCAGCGGAGTCAGACACCAGAAGGATGTATTGAGAGTGTAGATGTTCGACCAGGAGAGCCCGCAGCAAGATGTTTTTCCCGTGTCCTGACGGGGCAATGATCACCACCACCTGGCCAGCATCGGCCGGCCTACTGTCGAATGGTACAGACAGGCGTGCGGTGGATGGTTAGCACTTGGTCGGCGGTAGCGTCCTCTATATCTGGGAGACTAACCGGCAGTACTTCCTTCAGCAGCTCTTTCACCTGCAGAGCGGGGAATCAATCACCTCAGGCGGATACGAAGGATGCGATAGAGGCGTCAAGCTTGAAATCCCAGCAGCAGCTGAGATGATAGCGTAGAGGGTCTGTGTCAGCACCCACAGTGTCTAGCACATCCAGTATCTGTATGATACATGCACGGGAAGCCATGACTATCCTGTGGTCTTAAACAGCAAACCAAAGAGCCTTGACTTCTTCACCTCCGGTAGCTGGAGGCTGGTGGTAGCACCTGTGTTGCCATCGACAGTAATATGGCTCAGTCCGAGGGTGCCTGCCCTGAGATTCTCTCCATCCTGTTGGAATGAGCTCCGTGGTTTCAGCAGTTCCTTAACCAGGTCTTGTGCATAGGACTCAGACATAACCGTGATGGCACCAGCCTCATCGACTCTGAGCATACCTCGCATTGTTGCCCTGTCTTTGATGCACATCCACTTGTATACAGTCTAGGCCTTGTTAATGGCCGATTGTCCTACCGTATCAGTGGTCCCGATGAGATCTAGGGCTGGGATGGTACCTCGGATCTCCCGTGGGTCTCCCTTCTCATCGAAGTCTAGGAAGTAATTAGGGGCAACAGTGTCCTCTGAACCGAGGCATGCCTCGCCCAACTGAGCAAGATCGCCTAGCTCTTTGCTTTCTAGGTCTGGGAGTGACAGAATCATAGTGCTATATACACGGCTTAAACTTACTAGTCATACCCCCATTGAAATAGTTGGGCATAGGAGAACCACGCAGTCGGCCAAGGGAATAGGTAGCAGCGCTCAGGGTACTGGCCCTCTCTGTAGAGGCACGCCTTGTGGGCAGCTCACCATTCCCTGGCATTGGCGATCCTCAGTCCACGTGCTCAACTATGGGCTACACACCGCCCTCCGGCATGCCATGCCTCATCTGCTGCAATGGTCTCGTGATCTATCTCTCACTATTCAGAGGGGTTAAACGTAGGCGACGATGATCTCAGCCATTGCACTCGTTGCTAGCCCTAGAACCGCGGCCTCCATTACAGTACCACGTTCACCCATGATCTTGGCGGCAACAGTGTAGGAGGCACCACTGAGGGCGATCTTTGGGATGGGTTGAGTTATTCAGAGACAGTGCTTGGCCACCCCACTCACCACTGTAGCGAGGTCAGCCGCAGTGGTGGCAGGAAGAACCTCATTTCCCCCTGTCATCTTTACCACGGCCACATTCGCCGCCACATTCTGGTGACATGGACTGCCAGAGGATTTGCTTTGGTCAGTAACTTCTGTGTCTTGGTTCGCAGCAGGTTCTCCACCTTCTGAAGACTCGCCTGGCTCGCAGGCAGTTGCTTCATGATCTGTACCGTTGACGTCATTGTTTAAGCATTGAGCATACAATGCGGTTAAATGTCTGCGTCCCCTGTTGAGAGAGCTAATAAGATCTTTCCAGTCTGCGTCTGCCAGTGTCCGGGTTGGTACTTAGGAATATTCATCTTTCTATTGAGACATCTTAAACATGTCCGGGCTATGAGGTCTTCCGGAGGGAGTTGAAGGACTACAAGAAGAAGACACCAGATGAGCTCGCTCAGCTCTCCGGTGCTGAGCGCACAGAGGAGCCGACAGATGTGAAGCTCTATCTAGGGATTTGGTAAGGGACAGATCTGCTTCCTCGAGTACCTTATCATGGGCGAGAGTATCGTCGAGCAGCTCCTGCAAACTAAACGTCTCTACAAGGATCGGGAGTATCTGTTAGATGTGTTCCAGCAGTTGGTCTCACCGGACTCAGAGCTGAACAAGGTTCTGCAATACTACAAGCTGGAAAAAGGATGCGCTGCAGAACCCTCCATCCCTTGGATGTGCATGCGTGTATAGGCGCTCTATGGCATGCCGAGCTGGTTCAGTGTCTCACCGTGGTCCCCACTGCTGCTGTAGAGGGTCAGGATAGTCTTATAGCTGATTTGCTAGTGGCGGAGTAGGCTGATCCTGAGCGCCACGATAGCTAGGCCGGACAACACGCATAGAGCTGCCATGGGAAGCGGTGTTATGTCGACTGGTTGCAGTGTCATGGTCGGAACGACTGTATGGCCCGTACTACGAGTACGTGCGTTGATGTCAGTATTGAAGCCGAAGTGGACACCGGGTGAACACCCCTTGTCTATCATGTTGTTATAGCCCCTGACGTGGAGGGCCTCGATGTTCATGATCATGTTGCTCGGAATCAACCGTAGGTGTATTGAAATAGCAAAGTCAAGTTTGCGACGTGCCTTCTGCAACCCCTGCTGGAACCTAGCAATAAGACTACCGGGGTCCGCCCCGATGATCATATCCTCAACGAGACTGATGAACATGGCCTGGACCTCTGCTCCGCTGACACCATCTATGGAATGCCGCAGCTGGGTACTTCCACACATCTGGATTGTCCTGCCACAAGCCAGTGATGTGCATATTTTGCACCAGTGCTCCAGGGTCGGAGTCTGGATCGAACGAGAACGTCACTGTCTTCCGACGGCCTACTCATCGGGGTGTTCGATAGGGGAATCTTGAGTAGTCACATCTCGGGTCACCATACATAACCCCTAGACCGCTGTTGTCACCACCTTGCCATCAATAATCTGGGTGGGCGCTGAACTCTCTCTGTAGCCTGCTGGCCGCTGAGATGCTACGACTGTTGAGCTGTGGGTTGAAGTCGTTTGTATCAGGGAGGCTTGCACACAGCTCATGGAGTATTCGTCGCACAATGAAGTACACGTGGAATCTTAGACAGCTGGCAATGAGCACAGCTTCAGGCGTACCAGAATAGGAGAGAAGCAGGGTGGAACTTACTCTCATCCTGCCATGGCACACCACACGGCAAAGTTCAGCTGCTGATTCTAATATGAGAGGCTTGGAGCAGCCATCCAAGTATGAGCTTGCTTCACATCCTTGATGGTGAGGGGGCGGTTGGTCAGCGGTCGTGGGTTGACAGAGAACCTCTCAGGCCAGTCAAGGGTGTACCCAGCAGGGGCGGTTGGCTTCGGATGACTCTCGTGGGGTTCAGGGGGAAGGCCATCTATACTGGTGTTCTTAAAGCTACCGTATAGGCCGCACATTATGTGTACTCGTCTCGACTCCATAGCCCAGCGAGGCGACCTCGCTGTAACATCTCGTTTTTTAGCTCCTCCATATCAACCAGCCCACTGGGGCCTTTGAGGTATTGCTGTCGCACTTTAGGTTTCTCCGTTCGGTACAGGGCTTGGCCCTTCAATATATGGTGACCTGGCCATCCTCGAGAGCTGTGCTGACCTGGCTCGTCGATAGTCTGTAGCATACTTTGTGCCAGTGTCACATACTTAGCATGCTTCTCCAGCCTCCTTGTGATCTGCCGCTGCCCCACCCCAAGCCTGTGGCCAAGAAAGTGGTGGCTAGTGTCACGCCACCCATCTGGATAGCGACGATGGTACCTGCACTTGTAGCGAGAGTGGCTACAGCTGAAACACCAGCGCTGGCTCCAATAACACCCACAGCAGCGGTTATATGCGTGTGGACGTTGTAGGCTCTCTTATATCGCCTGCGTATTCGGCTGTACTTTTCTGCCTCATGGACGAGATTCTGCCTGATGGCATCTATCTGCTGGAGTCGCCAGCCGTGGATGGTACCACCCTGGTCAGCCGTCAGGGAGGGGTATATTTCTGGTTGCTTCCGCCACTCTGATTTTGCCATATTATACCTGGAGATCAAACCCTCATCACCTGCAGAATCTGCTCATGAGTCATAGAATGGTTCATTTTGAAGAGCATGGAGAACCGTGCCAGCTTGCTGGTGTCGAGACAGACGTCTATTAGACAGGGGTCATCCAGCACTATGCCAGGTGCCAGTAGCTTTCTGAGACGTGACATCTGGAACTTCACATTATGACCAAGATAATAGGTCCGCCGCTGGATGGCTTTCTTGGTCTTACACTTCTGCGCCATCTCCTCTTCCCACTGTATGACATCTGGCTCATCCTCGTATGTGGCATCGTCGTAGACATCTGGCTCATCGGCGTCTGTTAAGACTCCTGCGTCCCACTTACTCTCTTCCAGGAGGGCCTGCCAGTATCGGGAACCGTCACTGTTCCTTCGCCTCCGTGCAATGCTGGCAGCATGTTGATACCAGCTCTCCCGCTGTAGTCACTCTCCTTCTTTGTTGACAGATCGATTGCTGTGTGAGCATCTGTGCCGCCTTTGGGCAACCCTCTATCGGGTTCATCATCTTGGCAAATGTCAGATATTCCTGGTGTGATATCATGTTGTCACCAGGTCAATGAGTAATACGAGTCTAAACTCTAAATGGGCGTCGGATATCCCATCCGTGCTGGCATGTATGTTAATGGAGGGGCTGTCAAACAGGTGATTTACAGGTGTGAACAGGCTAGGACTGATAGCTTTCCATAGGTTGCTGTTGGTACCTGGGAGATACTCTATCATGTCCCGGCCGACTTCTACCAGTGAGCTGCTGTGTTCACTGCCTGGAGGTTGATGTAGCACATCGGCGTGTATGTATGTTGTGCCCCACTGATGCACCTTGAAGAGGACCCATTCCACACGGTGCTGTACCACCCGTCTCCCCTCTAGAGAGGGTGAGATTACGTGCTCACCACCGGAGAGCAGCAGTCGGACAATCGGCATGGTTATATTTCCTGTTTAAACCCCTCCTATAGCGTGCTATGGAACCCATATTTGGTCATCCAACTGGTATTTCTGCCCTGGCAGATGTGTACGCAGTTGATGCTGCCAAGGTAGAAGAGAGCGATGGCAAGTCATTCGCCCTACAGTACGAAGCAAACTCAAAGGCATTCTCCCTCGACCCCATTGGTGGTGATGGGTGGAGCTGCTCACAGACCTCAAGGATGTGTCGAAGGAGCACCTGGGTCGCAACATAGATGTCCACACGATCGTGTTTCGGTATTTTTTCCAGAAGAGGAAGTATATCCTCGAGCCATTGATTGAGCTCTCCGATACACAGGTGGCAGACATCAACACCATACATAACGACCTCAGCTTTCATCTGGTCAACCCTTATTCAAGCAGTGCCCCGCTGATGAGCCATGATGGTCTGCTATTGACCCTGCCAAAAAACCTGCAGTTCATATATGGGAAGAATGAAGTGTGGTACCGCGCTGGACCTGGTGGTGACTGGCAAACATGGCTGCTACTATATATGCCTCCCGCAGTCATTGCCATAGAGGTTACTCCCCTCTCCACTGTTGTGAAAAGGGATGGGACAGTTCGAAAGCTCTACAATTGGTGATCATCCTTCCTCACCTACATAGGTGAAAGTGTCTCCCTGACGAGCGTGGGTGACCGGATCCGGGTTACAGGTGGAAAGCTCCTGCTGCGTCGTCCATTCGATGGACCAGAAGAAGCTGTTAACCTCCAGCAGGGCATCCTATGGGCAGATGGTGTGTCACATGTCTCAAAAGCCATGGGTGCTGTTAAACTGCTTCAGCGAGTCGGACTCACTAGCTCGCAAACGACTCATATAGTCCTAGAGCTACGTTTCGTAGCAGGCGGCAGAGTGAAGCAGCTAGCCCCTGCCCCTGAGTGGATGAAGACCACTATCGATCTGGATGGAACAGGGCTCGATATGGTACATATATTTCTCGAGGGGTTCACTCTGTTCAGCTTAACTCATCATATATAGCCATGATTCTCATCATACTGCTCGTGCTGGCGTCTACAGCAGTGGCACAGGGCGCTGAGACTGCCATGATATTGGATGCCAAATGGGCCCACTTCCGGGATGACCTCCAGTGCAATCCGTGGGTAGAACTATTGAGGAGAAACATTTATGACCGCTTTCACCAACGTGAAGCGATCGAGTCTGTCTGCCACGTCTATACGATGGAGAGGGTAGGACGTGGTTGCCTGCTTGAGACCCCTGCTCAGCACTAGATTCTCTGCGTAACATGTGAACATGCCAGACTCTGCCATGGTGCAAATGCTAATCACTTTAGCATCCTACCAGGTGAGCGTTGTCAAGGTAGATGGAAGACACTATGGGTGGTCCGATCATGCCGATGCGACTCTGGCAGAGACTACGTGTTTGTCTGAGCCTACACAGTCCCATCTTCATCTAGAGGCCTACCACGATCACATGTCTCAAATTCCTATGCCCAGGGCTTGAAAGGGTGGTGGGGGCCATGGGTCGCCGAACGGCTGCCAATTGAGGGCGGTGGTATCATTTTACCTAGTAGTAGGGTCGGAATTAAAATGATACTACCTCCCTTAACTGGTAGCCGTTTGGCGATCCGTGGGCCGACCGCCCTCTCAGTCCCTGGGGCATCCATCTAGAGGCATGCACCAACCACATGTCTCATCAACCCTGGGGGTCTCCATCTAGAGGCATAGACCAACCACATGTCTCAACAACCCTATGCCCAAGGGATTGAGAGGGCCGTGAGGGCCACGGATCGCCGAACGGCGGTCAGTTGAGGGAGGTGGTATCATTTTAATCCTGACCCTACTACTATTGTCCTTGGTCTGCAATTGGACACTGGTTAAGACGAAATTTAAGTTTTCTTGAACATTACAGTTTTTATGAATGTCCATTTGAAGGATAACGGTAATAAATGTGTGTGTACATTTTCGTCATAAATTTACCAAAATAATCTTTGGCTGCAAACAGTCCTTGAAAAGCATTAGCAATTAAATGGTTAATTGAAATAAATAGTATTTTGAGCGATTTAATGCGCTGTTGACACAAGAACGGGCTACTAAAAAAATTAACTGAATGTGTACATTCTGAAACAGCTATCGTGTAGGCTATTGTCCTATGGAAGAGAGACAAGTGCAACTTCACAGAATAAAAAGCATTCGGTAGAATTCAGTAACTCGCCAATACGCCATTTTACATTACTGTGGCCACTACCCTTTCATTTCATTTCATAATTTCACTTCACTTGACGTTACTTCGACCAAGGTTCCAGGTGTAGTTCGGATCGACCGGTCAGGTGCCGGCCATACCAGCTAAGCTGGGTACGCGCCGCCAGTCCTGGATTCGTTCCCTGAACACGCCCCACCCCCTGGGTAGAGCTATAAGCGTATATGGGCCTATGAGAGAGATTGCGTTGTAAAAAGTTCGTTAAAGCGCATAGTGCGCATGCGCACATATTTCATGACCAAGATAGGATGGCGCTTTTAGTGTACCGAGTACCTACATTGTAATCCTTTCTCATTACTTGTTTCCGCCGAATCTGGCATCAATCAGAATCGACGGGCTTTCCGAAACTGTAAACCATTTCAAAATCGGTTAAGAAATGGCCGAGTTATCCACGGAAAACAGCCTTTTGATTAGCTTCAAAATATTGTCGTAACCACGGGTACGCAGAAATTCAAGAATGTTCTAGAACATTTGACTGCATCATTATTAGCTACGCGCTGATTGGCTAGTGCTCGACCGATGATTGGTTGAAACCTGTTCCTATGACGTCGCAGGTAGCATAAAGGGAGATATAAATCCAGAACTCGAGAGCATCCTCGGCCGGGGCCGAATAGGTTGGATCTGTATGCATCTACTATCAGCAAGACAGGGATTAAGCAGATCACTTCTGTTTCGGGAGGTTTCTCTTCCGTAGCCACAGCAGCAATCCAACCCACTGCACTAAAGGCAATTGTGTATCTCCCGATTGTGCGGGAGCATTTTTGGAACATTTGACTATTGTTCACGAATACATCAAGAACGAACTCGCAACACAAAACTAGCGGTGAGGCCTTTCCCGGCCTGAATATGTGATGTTCTTTGGTGAATGACTCGCCGGAATGTCGGCCACGCCGAAAACTGGTTATCCAACCTATCCAGCACTGTTGGTGTGCAGATTTATTTCAACTCTTTGATAGCAGCAAGTAAACGTTGCCCGGTACGTCTTCCGACCTGACTGACATACCACGCACCATTCAGCTTAGTTATGTATCTTCATCCGTATTCAACAACCCCCGTTTATGAAGGGTTGTTATTAACTTCCATCCGTACCCACAGTGTACGGGAACTTTCGTCTTAGCAGTAATGTTGTTGTATCTCTTGCTGACTACTCGTTAGACATTCTATATTGTGATTATAGTCCCTGAGTGTGATGTGCTCCCGTCCTGGACTGCATGCGGAAATCCTGTCTGCGGGAACCGACATCCGGGAACTTTCCAGCTTCCAGAGAACACGTCAACTCACGTCACACCAAGGATGACGCATCAATTCCAGTTACACGATAGCCCATGCTTAAGAATGGCTACCGATTATTCAAGTAACTACACTGAACATTTTAATTATTCCGTTAATTACAACTTTAATAATTATACTTTATCTGTATAAATGGTCCCGATGACTAGAATGCACCGTAACGGTCTTAGGACCGCTAATTATGATTTCTGTATCTGTTTATAGTTTTTCTTATTTTCTGTAAGGTGTTTTTACTAACCGCACGTAGTAGGTTTTTCAACCTGTACTTTATATATTATTCTGATCATTTTACATTGTATTGTTTATTCTGGTTGGTTTTATATATGGCAAGTAGCCATCGTGTATATGTTTTGTTCATTTATATAAAAATATAGGACTGCAGGGCACGTAGGAAACACTATACAGCAACATTTATATATGCAGCACGTTCTCCCGCCACAAACACCTAAACATGCTTTTGTGAAAAGTAACCAATGTCCTGTGACGTTGTATGTGGTTACGGAGCAAGATGTCCGGATTCTTACCCAGTTCGGCGATCTTGCGAAGTGGCATGTATGCACGCTGTCTTCAGTATTGATGTCTTAGGGCATCCGCTCTCAATGACAGCCGTATCTAAAAGCTATGTAGACGCCAGCCATGTGCGGCCTAAAATAGTTCTTGTCTCTAAAAACTAAAAATTAGGTTATGGATAGATGAAGGCCAGCATAAATAAAAGCGGCAACTACTAATTCAGCACATTGAAAACTACATAAGATGGTGACGTGGGAATCCATCGGGAATCACTCGTCCCGTCTACACGTAAAACAGCACGCAACCTTATAGTCATAATTTCACTAAGTATGGTCTTTTCTTTACAGAATTTTGGTTGAATATTAGAGTAAGCACTTTTTAACCAATACTCTTCTCCAGCTTTAAGCGATGGCGACATTTTTCTGTGACAGAGGCCCACGCGAGGCACTTGCCTCTCGCAAGGATTCACTGGCGACGGCCCGCGCGAGGATAATACTCTTCACCCAAACTAGCACTAGGAGTAGTGTCCGCGTGAGGCACATGGCTTTTCGACACTATAAAAGATATTTTCTTTCCTTTCACCATGGAGGTATAATAGCTTATATTAAGTTAATTAGTTATCTCGTGTTCGGGAGCCTCCCTTGCGGGTATACCTCTGCGGACCTACGAGTCTGTGTGGTACCTCCGAGAGCCCACGTTTAAAGGTTCATCAGGCTCTCTCTATGTCTTGTATTTTCGTATGCCCATTTTTATCTAGCATACTTGACGGTCTGTTTTAGGTAAAATCATTGTATAGACTTATTTTAATTAGGTCACCAATCAAATCTTGTAAGTCCATAGATCACAAAATTGCTATGGACAGGCATACTGGTGACACAAACTCCTGGGATGAGACCGTAGTGTTTAATGTTCGCGACGATGGTCGGACGGCCCCAACGGAACGATTGAGTTTCACCGGCCCGAGGAGCCGGTCTTTGTTACCCATAGGGCAGTATCGCACGGGATCCGTAACCCTGAGACCAGAAGCTAACCAATGGCATCACTCGTCGTGCACATGCAGCACGGCGAATCGACACCAGATACCGGAATGGCCCGACACTATCCCACGAGCTACACAGGTGAAAAGAACAGGTGATAAACCATCTCCCTGGATGGAGCGTAGTGATGTCTCAAACATCAAATTGCAGACTTTGCTAACTTGACTCGTACTCTCAGCTTGGTATATGTGAGTAGTCGTCTCATTAGTCGTAGCCCATCTTCATTACAACAATCCTGCGTAGTGCATCTAGGGTCTGCGACAGTGTAATTGTGTTGAACCATGCCAATGCCCATTTTGTGGAAATCTCAGTGTTTGGCTAGGCCTAGTATCACAAGCATGCATTGAGCCCATATAATGTCTGTGCAGGAGCGTCCCCCTTCAAAGCCACTTTGACATAATCCTGTGAAGTCATCGATCTTGTCTCCGATTAGTCGTAGCCCATGTAGTCTAACATCGGAATTGATTTTCCGTATGCTATTGAGGAACACACTTATGGGCGGGGTTAGGGGTGGTGTGCCGGGGGGGGGGGGGGGGGGGGGGTTGCAAGTGGCTTCTTTATCTTGGGTAGCGTGATAAGGGTGCCTTGACCCACAGCATTGATGGGAACGTGGTGAATAAAATCTGAATTGATTAAGTGTGTGACTGGTTTTGAGATAATGTTAATTACGTATTTGAATAGTTCATTGTTCATCCCATTAGGTGCAGATACACGTCCATTTGTTAGGGACTTGAATGCCTTCTCAACTTCTGCCATTTTATTGTGTTAGTAATGACCTGGTGTCTCGTGGGAACGGTTGCAAAGGATATCATCGGGTCAGTAAAATGTTCCTTGAAACATTCTTAAATTGCCTCGGCGTTGCCCTGGTCAGCCCCGATAAAGTGTCCTCCGTGGTTGTGTGCAGCGGGTGGCGGCATTATGTGCCTATCGATTTATAGTCAAAATACATGATACACCATTACTCCTGTATAATTAATTATCTTGCGGGTGAGACATTTTCAAAGATTAAATGGTTATTAACAGCCGTTTGAAAAAGATATATGTCCCAATTGGTCTGCAGTATTAGTATTTGTTAGCACGCATTATTTCCACATCACCACTTTCACCTGAACCCGTTCTACCTTTAATTCCCGGAATTAGTGCGCAGCTGCTTTAAGGACACACATTCCAATTACCTCTAGCTTCCAGCAAACTGGCCTGAAATTGCGGAATCCAGTTTATTGATCAATCATATGACGGGATAATCAACACCGTCACATGTAGGCTGAAGTTATAATAAATTACGTATTTGAATGACGCGATATACTCCGTAACAAGCGCTTAATTTATCAAACAAGTTGTACGAATTGTGTCTTTACTATTGATTAAACATGCTGTGGAATATTTTGAAATTAATTTCACCCAATTAAATTAGTTTCAAAACATTCAACAGCTTAGTTGTATAGATTTCTGGAAATAGAGATTCATGGAGTGCAGAGATCGATCGATTTCAACACGCGCAAAGTGTGGGCGGAGATTAACTATACATGGGCGGGGCATAGTTAAACTAGCTTCCTCCATCGTCAATTTGTGATGCCATCCGCCGTATGGATCTCTATAGCTGAACAACACATACTCTGATCAGCACTCTTTGATGTGACCATCAAGAGACGACATTATCGCATTGCCCAGGTATTTGTCCTGCAAACGGGACCTTTCTTTTAAGAAAGTCTGTCATGATAACATACACCAAAATCTACTCACTGATTCATACCTGTATACGATTGATTCAGGTGTGCTTGGCAGACACAGGAATGTAGGTTATACTGTGTTTATTCGATAACATCTGCCAGAAATCGAAACACAGTAATGTGCATGCTTGTATTCGCCTGCATTCGCTTGTATTCTCAGCCAAATGGGTGAATCCAGTTTTAGCTAATCCCACCCATTTCTAGTTAAGCTCCACCCACGCGGTGTCCTTATTGGGATTGATCGATCCCTGTACTCTCTGAAATTCCAGAAACCTACACAGGTAAGTTGTTGAATATTTTGAAACTAATTTGACTGGGTGCCTTTGCTGCCTATGACAGCAGCAGTGCCCAGTCAAATTAGTTTCAAAATATTCAACAGCATGTTTATTAAATAGTAAAGACATACAATTTGTACAGCACCACCCAAATCCGTCACCAACTAAGCGTTCGTGACGAACTTAGCTAAGTCAGGCATGGCATAATTGATTATGCCGTCAGCCTACACACCACGTAGTTGATTATGACGGCAAATGCTTGACTGCGAAACTTGATTCACGAATTAGTTTACGGTGTGTTGAAGAATGGCATTACCTGCCTCACAAATATGCGCTCATACATTAACCAACGCCATAGGCTACACAGCTACTGTTTGCTAATGTAGGTGAATAAACGTTTGTGTAGCTATGTTTACAAAAGTTATTCTCAGGAGCTCTGTATTGTAATATCTTTAATCGTATGCTTCTGCTAGAATGACAATTTTGGATTGAGAACATATCCAGTACCGGGTTGATATTCTTTGGTGTGTTCTCTACAAGCTAAAAGGCATATGTTTCGAATCTATTCTTGCCCGCGTCATATGCAGACCCAACCCGAAACCTTTGTGTTTATAGTCAAGCGTGATTGATCCAGTTATGGCTCCGATCTATTGTTAGACCAGTACATACGTACGCATGTCTTGCCCGTTATTGAATTGGCATCTTATGCGGAATTCTTCGATAGTATTCATCATTATTGATCATCTCAAATGTTGTATTACACTCATATATCAAGGTAATGGATAAATCCAGTTCTAGCTACGCCCCGCCCATCTCTAGCTAAGCTCCACCCGCACTATGACAGTGTTGGAATCGATCGATCCATATACTCCCTGACGATCATTTTCCAGAAACATGCACAGGTAAGCTGCAGGATATTTTGAAGGTAATTTGTAACTCCGCCATGTTGTCTGAGTAATGTGTCACGCCATGTAAGTCCGGATGCCACATATTTATTATTACATTATCATGTTGAATATTTTGAAACTAATTAGACTGCGACAGCATCCAGTCCAGGTAGCTTCAAAATCATCAACCACTTACCCGTAGTGATGCTTTGTACGCTGCCCTGCCATTATCCAGATGACTCATATATAATTGAGGAATCCAGTTTGTCAGTCAATCATATGACGTCATAATTCGACAGCACCTACGTGTCGTGTATCATGACGTCATAATCAAATAGGTCATGAATGAATCGATTTAGTCCGCGTTAGCTCTTAAACACTTAGTAGCTCGTCAAGGTGTACACACTGTAACCCGTGCCATGGGTAGCAACAGCACCCAGTCAAATTATATTCAAAATATTCATCGACGTAATTGTATAGTTGTCTATGAATTGAGACTCAGTCAGTGCAGAGCGATCGACCCCAACACGGTCAACTCCTCGTCGGAGCTTAGCTAGAGATGGCTAACACTGGATTCCTCCAATGACGGAAATACCGACACCGAGGGCTTAGACCATCTCGGATTGGTTGAAAAGTCAATCATGGCAGACTTCATAGAGTCGTATCAACCATTAGTCATTAAGGTCTGAATATCTTTCTTTGAGGGCACTAGGAAGAACTTAAAATGTGCATGCTTTTCTTGTAAGTACCATATCGTATTATTTGACAGGCCAGTGCAAGATAAGCTTTCACTTATCCCTCTCACGACGGATCCGGCCAAAACCGGCCTCTTTAGTGGTCTTGGGGAATGTTCATATGCAGGGCAAGAGAATACTTTTTTGAAAATCTACCACTGGAATGACAGTCATTCCTGTGGTAAAGCTTTAAAAAAACAGCCTTCTCCTGATCTGCAAATGGACATTCAATAACAAAATATTTTAATTTTTTTTTTTTTAATTTTTTTTTGCTCAAGAACTTACATCTTTTTCTTAGAAAATGTCCATTTGCAAAACCAAAAGAAGAATATTTTTTTTGGATCTTTATCACTGGAATAACTGACCCATTTATGGAGCCAGGTATTCCAGTGGCAAATTTTCAATGGATTGTCTTCTTTTGGTCTGCGAATAAACATTAATCACGACCACTGCTGAAACCGTTTTTGGCAGGCGTGAGAGTTAAAAGGTGGCGGCTATCGCACAACAAGAGGTCTCCACCAAGCACACACACCCACCCAGCCATCCCCACCACTCACCCTCGCCCATACCCCTCACCCACCGCAACCAAAGGCCCAGGTACGTTCCTACACCCCTGTTATCTAAATGAACAGCAGTTAGAAAGGAGAAAATAAGTCTTTACGTCCTGAAAGTCAGTCAGTGCTCGAACTATCGGATGCACATACCAAGAATGAGTAATAAACAAGAAACGATTTAATTATATTGCTTGCATTTGTATTCATCAGAAAATAATTGTATATATTGTTATCAAATATAAAAAAAATTCAATCGCTGTTTTAGTAGCATTAACAAGAAGGCACTCGGTGCACACGCCGTGACTATGTACACAAACACGCTGCAAATTGTCGTGGTGGCGGGTGGGTGAGGGCTGATGGGTGGGTGGGTCCGGGTGGGGTGGGGGCTACGTATCTCAAACGAGTATACATTGGATGTACAGACGCACCTTCGAGAGACAGTCTTGTTTTGAAATCGTGTGTGGGAGGTATAGACGATGGTGGTTTTTTTTAAAGAGACGTGGTAAAAATACCAATTGTCTAAACCCCACTTGTGTCAACTTAACGCTTTAATTGGTCAAACTGACCCCAAAACAACTTTGCAGTGGTCTTTAGACATGGCTATTTGAAAGGCGTAGAGAAGAGTATTTTTGAATATTCACCACCAGAATGACTGGCTCGGTAACCGAGCCAGTCATTCTGTTGGTACATTTTCAAAGATTCTCTTCTCCCGGCTCGCAGATAGACACTAGCTAAGTAAAAGCTTTAACTTTCTTTACCACTATCCCTTTAATGGTCAAACAATGTGTTAAATTTACAAAAATAGTCTTTTAAAATTAAAATACCTGGACAATGTTTGACCATCAAAATGTAATTGATATATCAAATAGTATTTTGCGACCTTCGAGGCGCTGTTGACACAAACGGGAGTAATGAACCACCAAACGAATTACCATATAGCATCTGGAGATAAGCTAAGTCAGTACTTTATACGAGCTAGTCAGTCATAGCTATTAAAAGCCCATATATACGGCAGAATGCTTGAAAAACAATTGTTAAAATTGTATACTTGTAGACGCTTAAAGTGTATAAAGCGATGTAATGAAACAAAATAAATCTTGACATACAATGCTAGAAGGCTACTATACAAATACATGACAAATAGGCAGAATATGGCGTGACAATAAAATCATATCGTAAAAAATCGTGGCTGAAAAAGAAATCGCGATTTTTGATAATATCGGGCATTTTTATTTTCAAGAATATTGGTGGGAATTTGGGCCATTAACCCTATTATTAGGCTTGCACGATATTGTCCTAGGAGGTATCGCGATATATCAACTTTTTCTTGACCTATTCCTAATATAAGCCCACCCCTCTTGCAAAGATGTTAGTTTGGAAATAAATTGAACATATTCCCGTAATAGAAGGCTACTATACAAATATATGACAAATAGGCAGAATATGGCGTGACAATAAAATCTTCGCGATATTTCGATTTGTTCAAAATCATATCGTAAAAATCGTGGCTGAAAAAGAAATCGCGATTTTCAATGATATCGGACAACCGTGCAAGCTACCTGTTATAATGCTCTAATTCCGCCGAGAAGACGGAATATTTCTCAAAAGAAATGTCAATCCGCAGGCGAAAAGAAGACCGTTTTTGGTAATGCACCACTGGAATGATTAATATAATTCAAAAATAGTATTCCCCTCACCTGTAAATGGGCATTGCTAATGATAAGGACAGCATCAATGTTTTACTTGACTTGGCTATTCGCGGGTTAAATCGGCTACATTTGTAAAGAAAGATGCATTTAAGGGCCAGACCGTCATTGCGTCACGTCATGTATCTTCACGCTTATCTAACACATAAAGAGATCAAAGCTAGCTAAGCGAATAATGGAGAGAATTATTTATAGCAATGCCCCGCCCATTTCAAGAAGCTCCGCCCACGTTATACTTGTTTTGTAATCAATGTAGGCGTATACACTTTGAACACAGAATTACCAGACACCCAACTTCAAGATAACTATAGAGGAACGATGTTGAATGTTGGATTTTTCCAAACTAATTTGACTGGGAGCTATTGCTGCCTTGGCAGCAAACGCTCCAGGCAAATTAGTTTTAAAATTGTCAACAGAATTCTTACCAAATCGCAAATTCATCACAGCGATATAGAATTCGTAGACTCGACGGACTTAAAAAGCGCCAAGCCGGAGATATAACTCGTCACTACCACTGTTACGTCAGCATACAGGTGACATAGCTGACTACGATGTCGTATACACGAGCGACAGGTCGGATCAGTGTATTGCCCACGACAAGTAATGGCGGTAGTGTGGATAACTATGGCAACGTGTATGCTATATAGACGTATACATTGCAGCAGAATGACAAGGTATAGGCTACGTAAGTTCTAACGGACAGCACTAGTCTAGTTCAATAACAGTGTAAACTCTAACCTTCTGCAACGATATGTCAGCACACATACAGACTAGTCGTAAGTTTTTTTCGTTAGAGTGTAGTATTGATTATAAAAGAATTATATTCATCAATATATAAACATATGGGGTCTGCAAAATTCATCGTTTTCTAAGCATAGACGATTGAACTACATAATACAACAATTTAACAAACAAATATTGCTTATATTAACATACTTATGCGATGCTATTATAACGTATACATTTCCGAGAGTCTCGCATGTTTATGTGCGAGGGTGCGTGTGTGGTATCGCACATGCAGTAGATCCCCTAGTCTAATATTATACATTTATATCATATGTATATATATATATATATATATATATATATATATATGCATATACGTGAATAACTGTTATATTCATATGCATAGTTACGAGTGATAATTTTAACACAGCATATATGCTATCTAAATATCTATTTATACACTTTCTCTTACACGCGCGCACACAAACACTCACACGTCCTCTTTCATACGCCTCACTAATTAATCACACGTGCACGCATTCCCGCGCACGCACGAGAAGTTACACACTCATACGCACACACGCCCGCGTGCAAGCGTACAACATATTATACATCTAGAGCCGTGCCCACGCTAGAGACTTAATCAGCAGTAACGGCATACTGGTGTGTGGCGTTACTCCGGAGTAACTCTCTCAAATGAACCCGTGCTGGCACTATACTATCACAGATATGCACGTGTTAATAATTCACGCGCAGAAATGCAAAATTCTCCACACGAGCATTCACTTGTACATACATCACGAAATCATACACAGTATATTATCTTTCTATAATACACGTATTTACATTTTTTTTCATATGTATACATATGCTTGCTTTCTTCGCAGATTTTCCGATACATACTATTGTTTCTATCTATGACCCACCTAGGTACGTTCCACCCACGTTGTCCATGTGTTTGGATCGATTTGAAACTTTGAAAACTGACTTGCAAGAATCTAACATTCAAGGAAACTATACAGATAAGTTGTTGAATAGTTTGAAATTAATTAGACTGGGAGTTGTTGCTGCCTATGGCAGCAACAGCTCCTAGTAAAATTCGTTTCAAAATATTCCACAGAATAGGCAGCAACAGCTCCCAGTCAAATTCATTTCAAAATATTCCACAGACTGTTTATTAAATTGTAAATTCACCAAGAAAGTCGACATGCAATTCCGACACTTTCGTGACGGAATTTTCCAGTTTCGTAACGGGCATACGTTCCTTCGATTGTGTCTTCGGCTAACAAGACAGTGCCGTATTTGATTCGAGCATCAGATAATTGAGTGGATGATTGGCGCATTTATTACAGGTAGGATATATATACTGTGCTAGTTCGCCTTCGTACAGTAGTACTAGACGCGCGGCACAAACTTTCCTTCCAATCGTTGGCTTTCCTTTTTGCAACAGCGAGATAGCGATAGACGAGGAGCCACAGAGCGCTGTGCGGCTAAATTCATTACTCGATTTGCTAAACGGGAAGACCTGGAAAAGAAAAAGTGAAACCGTTTGGTGAGATACGATTGCTTGACATTTGGCAATCTACTAATTATCCATTACTCAATCCCTCCATCCATCCATGCATACATCCACCCGTATATCCACCCACACACGCACCCACCCATCCACACACACAGGCACGCACGCACGTACGCACGTACGCACGCATGCACGCATGCACGCACGCACGCACGCACGCACGCACGCACACACACACTCACCCACACATCAACCTAACTACACATCCATCCATCCATCCATCCATTCATCCATCCATCCATCCAGCCAGACAGATATAAGCTGCTATTTTAGATATTAAATATAATCAATTATATATATACGCATCACATAGTCACATATGTGCTGTTTGCATGTGTTTGAGATCAATCGATTTTGCACTCTCTGAATCTCAATTTTCAGACAAATATACAGTATATACAGGTAAGCTATTGATTGTTTTGAACATAATTTGTTGCCGCCTATGGACTATTAAGAGTTTAAGATGGACTCGACATGATTATGACTAGATTTAGTCCGTCGTAAACGCTTAATAGTGCGTCAGGTCATACGAACTGAATGTCTTTACTATTTAATAAACACGGTGTTGAATATTTTGAAACGAATTTGACGGGGCGCTGGTGCGGCATATGGCAGCAACAGCACCCAATCAAATTAGTTTTAAAATAGTCAACAGCTTATAGTATAGTTTTCTCGAAATTGATAGTCGGGGAGTTGAGCGATGCGTGGGTGGAGCTTAGTTAGAGATGGGCGGAGCATAGCCAAAACAGTCTTCCTCCAATGGGCGTGGCATTGGGAGAAATGTATCCCTTTAGTACTTTGTCGTTCAATAGAGATCGACCACGTAGGTGTAGCGTTTGAAGATAGAGAGTAGCGCTAGTAACGTGGGTGGTGAAAATAGGTAATGCTGGATACAGATAGCGACAGTAGGGAATCAGGGCTGTTATTATCTACATGTACGTATGATAAAATATTTACCTTTGACATTTTATCTTTCATTTATATGCTCTTCGGTGTTACTGGAGACAAGGTGACCCGGAACAGCACCGAACCCCCATCCTCGGTTGAACACCCGTTTTGACTGCACTGTAAACACCGGCGCGAAGATCTCTTTGGAGAGCATTTGATCTTTGAATGGGTCTGGGTTGTAAGTTTCTGTTTCTGGAGACATGTGTTTGGTCGAGAATGAGATAATAGGCGAGGATTCGTAAACTGTTGATGGCCAGCTTGACTTCTTCCCACGGACGGCAAAAAAGCCATCAAATCGACGGGCGACGTGTTTGCGCTCCTGCATTCTGTCGAGAGTAAATCTTGAGACTTTACCAATTCGAGTTGACTGTTTCTTTCCGCGAACACCAAAGAAGGAATTCATTGCGGGGAACCCCTTTTTCCAGAACGAGGAAAATTTCAGGGAGGTGCCAGGATACGCCTTCTTGCCGCGTACCCCGATGAAAGTGTTCAAGTAAGGAAATCTATTCGGCCTTGACTCCGAGCGAGACATCATTGCTAATGGAATCTGAGATTGCTCCAATTCTTCAACGGCGTCCTCCATTCGCTTCCCACGTGCAGCGAAGAAGCCCCATGGGTCAGGTCTTTTGGAAAACAGAGCAGCATAGCGACTAGATGTCTCCTTCTTCTGGGATGGATTGGCGACAATGTTCATATGCTGTTCCTGTAAAAACAAACATAGCACAATTATGTTATTTAGTGATCTATACTCAGACTGACCAGCGATACATGCAAAGCTAACTCCCACACGGGCAGCTGCTGCAGCTGCCTCTCTAGTCGTTGCCGCCGCTACTACTACTACTACTACTACTACTACTACTACTACTACTACTACTACTACTACCACTACTACTACTACTACTACTACTACTACTACTACTACTACTACTACTACTACTACCACTACTACTACTACTACTACTACTACTACTACTACTACTACTACTACTACTACTGCAGCAGCAACAGCAGCAGCAACAACAACAACCACAACCACAACAACAACAACAACAACAGCAACAACAGCAACAACAACAACTACTACTACTACTACTACTACTACTACTACTACGACTACTACTATTAACAATAATAATAATAATATTTTTAAAAACATAATGTAATTCAGAGTGCATTCGTAGATGCGACTCGTGACTGATAGAAAGTGAGTCCGTCAATCTGTTAGTCTGTCGGTCGTTTCGTCGGATGTTCGGGTTAACATTTCCACATTTCTGATAAAGTGGCCTAAAACCGTTTTCTCACTAGAGACTTAATCAGTAATAACGCCATACTGAAGTATGGCGCTATTCCTGATTAAGTCTCTAGTGAGAACACGGCCTAAGTCGCGGCAATAGCTCGTTGGATTTCAGAGCGTTAATCTAACCAAACTATCGTTCTTCTGTTCAATACAGTTTATTTACATATCAATATATCTGGTATAAACATTTCTTACAATTGGTAGAAAATTAAATATGTTCACATGCACCCAAATCTGTTCCATTAATTATTACATGCTTACCATCTTCGCAGCGTGTTCTGACGTAGGATTTGCTATCTTCTTTCCGCCAAATTTGAACTGTCCCAGTTCACCTAAACACGTTACATAATGTACTACACATATCAGAAGGACCGCACGATAATACACTGTTTCCATTTTAATAATTTGTAAATCCCAATAAATAAAGCCTTCAAAGTAGCAAAGAAGCTGACGCTCACTCACTATGATATATTTTACTAACTTTCCAATATGTGTAACTTATAAAAATCTTTATTCGAGTTCTCTTCCTCTCGACGAGTCAACGTTTTAGTGAAGCTAGTCAATGATCTTCCTCTTTTTAAACAGCTTAAACCCACGTAGATAGTCGCTCAATTAGCAACAACGCCGCTTCCGTCACAAGGGGACGACGTCAAGCGAGTGCGTGAAACGTCATTGAGTAATTCATTAGAATGGCTCAAGCTCTTAGATCCGTCACGCGAGAGGCAAACGAGTCGTCTATTCCCTGGTAAGTTGGATACTGCTATTTTGATGCCTCTAGAATTGTCCACGTGACTTGAAACACATGAGCTCAATTTAGCAAGAACATCTAGCATATCATGAGAGTCTGCGCAACGCAGCACCTATTATTTCAAACACATCTCTGTCGATAAACTCTGGATTGCCGCGTAATGATCGACCGTCATCGACGTCGTATGCTGGTATTTAGAGACTCGCTACAGATCGCCGTACTGTTTCAACAACGTTTTTCTCAAGATCAAAAGAAAGTTGGAGGGTGGAGGGTGGGAGTACAGAACAGATCGATGCTGCCCGCAAAAAGATAGATGTGTTGACGCGTTCATGACCCTTTGATGTCTACCTCCCCCAGTAGATGATTTGTTGAGCAATAAAGTGTGCAGTAGGCTACAAGGACTTAGTACAAGCTACAATGAAACTAGTAGACGGTGTGTTACCTACCTACACCCACGAATAGTTGATGCAGGTTGAATTGGACAATGACAACCTGTGTAAAAGTGCACATTCACACGAAAATGCTTGAAAATATAATTGTTGATATTGATTACATGTATAGACTTAAAATTAGTGTGTGCCTACATGTAGTGAAACGAAGTAAATCTTAGCATATACTTATTTCATCCCATATGAATTAATATACATTTTTAGTTGTGAAGTTGAATCAAGGGCGCGTGTCTCTAATTCAATTTCCCGACGTAAGAAATTATATTGATTTATTCGTAATGAAATCATCATATGCTATAGATTTATTTCATTTCATTACATCTAGATGCAATTTAAGCCTCTAAAAATAAAAAATAGCAACACCTGGCTTAAGTATTTTAGTGCGAATGGACACCTTTAATTCCCGACGTATCTAAGTGGCGTTACATCTGTAGCACAGTGCATGAGCACACGCCATGCGCCGCCCATCACTAATTAATCTCCGCCCATGCTGTGAGCGTGCTGGGATCGATGTATATAGTTTAACACCTGAATTCCCAGAATCCGAATTTCATGGTAACTATATGGCATCAACAGCCCTCGTGCATAGTAGTTTCAAAACATTCAGCTGAATGTTTATTTAATTGTAAAAACATATAATTCGTACAACTGACGGACTATGTAATGCTCATGGCGGACCTAGTTACGTCATTCATTAGCCAATATGATTGTGACGTCAGACTACTTATGACATAATTGATTATAGCCTCATATGCTTGAGTGAGAGATCGGATTTATACATTATCTGATCAGTCTGCCAAACGGTCAACAATTGTGCCAATTCTTTATAATCTGCCTATGGCCGCAACATCTCCCAGTTCACTTACTTTAAAAATAGTCAACGTAATGTGTACTAAATAGTAAAGACTATTACTCGTACAACTGACGGACAATTCCAGTTTCATGACGGAGTATTTTCTGTAGTTCTGATTGGGAGGTCAATGGAGTCTGACGTCAATGCGTGAGCGGCAGATTGGGTTCGTCCATAGAGGTGTAGATAGGGCCGTGGAAATGATTTGATGAAGACGCTGTTTCTCCAAGCAAAGCCACCATTAACATGATCGCAGTCCTACGCGCTGACGTTTATTTGAATTCTTACCATATGGTGACTGTTGACAGGAAAGTACAGATAGTTGCTGTAGATATAGTGTGCTCATGCACATACATTCATTATGGGGGCTAACTGCCACGATCCCCGATGACGTCAGTTCAGTAAATTGCTATTGCACCTAACTGGGTATTTCCAGATTGCGAAGTGCCGAAGCAAGTTGTCACCAACAGTCATAGGCATTCAATAAGCGTAGACGGGAGGTGCGCCTACCCTTACTATTGGGGCATGTGTCCTGACCGCCGGTGGCGTGAATTCAGTAAAATGCGACTGCGCACGCGACGTCCGACTGTCTGGACCAGACAATCAGGTGCAAAGCCTCCAAAAAGGAATAAATGATCTGTTGACAATTCACCGTTCCACAGTATCCCGTCATCAGTTGACCTCGTATGATGTTATAATCATCTCAGCCCGTGTATGATGACGTCACAATCATTGCGTCAAAAAAGTGTTCCATATAGACCGTCACCAAATCTCAACGAGTCCGACACGTTGTATAAAGTGTATCTCTGTGCAAGTCTTTGCTATTTAATAAACATGCTATTGAATATTTTGAAACCAATTTGACTGGGCGCTGTTGCTGCCTCAGGCAGCAACAGCACCCAGTCAAATTAGTTTCAAAATACTCAACAGCTTACCTGTGTAGTTTATTTGGAAATTGATAGTCAGGGTGTTCAGAGATCGATCGATCCCAACACGAGCGAGGTGTTGGTGGAGCTTAGCTAGAGATGAGCGGGGCATAGCTAAAACCGGAAAGGCCAATTGGAAGAGAATTGAACAAAAGCGAATGTATCTATTTTATCAGCAAAAAATTGCATTAGCACTATTAATCTGTCACTGTAATCGACTACGTAATATAATTAGTAATAAAACATGTTAATTTGGAGACTGTGATACAATACTGAACTCAAATTCCGCTTTGAAGAGTGTTATGGCCACTATTGAGTTATTTTAGCGTCCAATATGGATTGCGATTGGACGAGTTTACGTTGTGTTTAAATCGGTATTACGGGTTCACCAACTCAACGTTGACGAGTACAAAACAATCCATATTGAAAACAACAAGTTAAAATGACCCATTCATTATTCCCTATTACGGTTATCAGCAAATAAACAAAAACGAATCTACAGAAATGTACTCTTAGAAACACAATAGTTGGTTGGTTGGTGATTTGTTTTATTGGGCAGGACACCTGAGTGTAGTTTGGCCAATGCCAGTAATGAAGCGCACCACGGGGATTCGAATAACATTAGAAAACTGAACAAAAAAAAAAATCATGTTGCTAGTAAGGGATGCGTTGCCTACTGCTAACTAGTGAGTTGCTGCTGGCAGGTGTTAGTATTTGATACATTGTAATGAGGGGTGAGAGGGGTGATTGCTTTAATTCACTTGGTGTGGGGCGTTGGACCCAGGATCTTCCACAGTAGCTGTAACAGATGCAGTTTGCATCCACATCAATGCATGGGGATCTTCCCCCTCCGAAACCCACCTCACCCCCACACGCCCTACCGACTCACAACCACCAAACATTACTTGGCCAATTTATTTGAAATGCTGTCTAAAATGGCCACTAAGATTCCAATTTTCCTACGAAAGATGCCGGGGTCGTCTATTTTTCCCCTGAGTACCAACCCAGGAACCAATCTGTCATACCACCTGCCCCAAATAGCACTCCAACAACTCGTTGTTTCAAAATTTTCTGATCAGCGCCCAAAACACACAAAGGCGGTTTGGACAGGATAGCTTTGATGGGGGTTTTGGGTGCATTCATGTCAGGGAGTTGGGGTGAGCGGATTGCCACCTTTGAAAGGACGGGAGGACAGTCTTTATCTGGTGACAAAGTCACATGCCTTGTAAAATGTGATACCTAGTTATTTTCACTTGATTGTGTAACGTTGACGCGTTCTAATTTCAGATTTCCATGATGCCACCCCTGCCATTGTTGGTGAAATTGAGAAATTCAAGATGGCATCCAAGACGGCTATATTTTGGTCTCAGGCCGGCTAGGAGGATAATTATGTTGTCAATAATTAGGTTTTAGGGTCAGAGATTCCATTGTGTACAGTGTCCAAGATGTGCGATAACTCTGTCAACCAGATTCAAGATAACTGCCATAATGCCTTTGGCGAAAATGAAATTGTGCAATATCTTGGCTTCCAGATGACCTAGACTAATAAACCCGGTGTTTAAAATTTTGAGTTCAAGAACAGTTTTTGTTTTAACTAATTCATGAATTCGCGTCCTTTGCCAGCCACATGGCCTAGTGTAGTTGGCATTAAAGGAATGCTTTCAGCCGCCATGTTTGTTTGCTTGTGCTCACGAATTTTCACATTCTAATCCAATGGGCATGACTTAAATGTGTCATTTAACATTATCAATTGCAATTAAATTTAAGAATAATTAAAAATATATATTTCAAAGTAAGAAATACATTTTCAACACATTACATGTAGTCCACTGATGAATTAATGTTTCTATTATGGATATGATCAGAAATTGTTGCCCCATTACTATCAATTATTATTAAATGGAGCACCTTGCAAGAGACACTACTTGTTATATGGGGGTACGTTCCCGCCTTGCAGTTGAAAGCCAGCAGATGGTAAGTGAACAGTACCACCATGATCAAACCTCAGGGATCAGATGTTACAGTGGACACAAGGAAAAGAATGAGGTGAGGGGAAGCCATAGATACATTTGAATAAACACTTCACCTTTCCAGAGTATCCGTCTATCAATCTGACGTCTTATGCAGCAACAGCACCCAATCAATATTGCTCCTAAACATGCAATAGCTTACTTGCATAGTTTTCTCGAAATTGATAGTCAGAAAGTGCAGAGATCGATCGATCCCAAAACGACCGATGTGTGTGTGTGGAGCTTAGCTAGAGATGGGTGTGCTATAGCTAAAATGGAATGGTCCATTGCGACACACCTCTAAAGATTACTCCAGGTTCGCGGAGATACAGTGCAATTGTCGCATAAACCGCATGTGGCCAAGAGAACGCATAGTTTGCAGTGTACAAGCTATGTGTGCAAGGATTTACAAAGGAGTATTTACATCAAGGACATTTGCAAAATCTAGAATATTGGTTTCCAATGGCCTACCGAGCTGAGCCACATAGATGAGAACATCATAGCTACCAATAGTGTGTCAGTCGGGATCATGCACACAGGATTCATACACCTGTAATCAGATATCATCATTTGCGCTGACACATTACTGTTCCGAGGTGTGAAGTTGGCTGGGCACGCAAGTGGAAGCAGACTATAAACCCATGACCTCTACTATACCTATACATTATGATGGATCAATTGCTGATCTAGTATAAGGATCTAAGCTGCCTGTAGGTAACATACATTCATCATGGAAGCCAGGGAACTGTATTGATGCGCTGCGCATATCGGCTAGCTCTTCTCCCACAGCGGCATACACATGTTTACATTGGCATGATACTGCCGACATCGGACCCCATCTACACCGACCTGTCTTCTATCGTCGCTTGAATAGACTCGTGGTTATGCAGTGCGATTTCATCAGGCGGTTTCTCCTTTACAGATACATGTGCTGCTGTTCTGGGAATGTTACCAACACATGGCTCAACATGCTTCTCATGGCAGCGATGTATATTCGCCAGGTGGCTCAGTTTTGGCCGTCTCCCCATAACTGTCCATTTGGAGCACGGAACCTATATCAGGTGGCCGCTCCGTTGCTGATATAGGTATCGGTGACCTGGCCACCTTCTATGCGTAGTGCTCAAACTGCTGTATGATAGGCATTGACAAAGATATATAATTATCAGAGACACAATTGGAAAAACGGACCGTATTTATTACATGACTCCCCCATGCTGTGCAGCGGCACAGAAGGTGTTGTTGATGAAGGCGACGCTGTGGCTATTGTAGGTGGACCAAGTTGATAAGATAGTGTAGCTGGAATGACAGGCTCAACTTGCCCTGGAATCTCAATTTGGTATCCAACTGCGTGTGGCAATGGAGGTGGACTGAGCTTAGAATTAAGATCTGCTGTTTCATGCTGTGGAGACTCCAGAAACTCAATAAAGTACCACAAACAGTGTTGACGGGTATAATAATAATAATAATAATAATAATAATAATAATAATAATAATAATAAAAATACTATTAATAATAATAATAATAATAATAATAATAATAATAATAATAATAATAATAATAATCTTTATTTAAGGAGGGTAAATCTTCAATATCGTGATTCCGAGAGGCCCTCACATGATCATATATACACATATATGCTTTATCCATAGCAAGCATAGCGAGCAAATCGTTACTCCTCTGTTATTAATGAACAGATCTCGATAACAGCTGACATGGACATTCTATGTGTAAGTATTAACATCATTACGGAGCCAGATGGTTTATTCCCTGCCCTGCTGGCTTTTAGTTGGGCGCACCACCCTTAAAATTTGAATTCGCTTTTCCTCCTTTACTGCAGAACACCGCTCAATAAAGCTTGAGCATGGTATTCTATGGGTCGCTCTCGACATCTCTTATTCCGTGCAAGGGTAAAGTGCAGAATCTGCATATTCCATCAAAATGAGTTTACTGCACTATTGACTGGTGTCGTATCTGCCCTTTGTCTTTTGAAAGTCATATGGTTCTAATGCATCCCAGTCTACAGGTATAAGAGTTGGAACTTTGCACTAACTGCAAAATTGTACTGCCAAACCAAGGCAAAGTGCAATATCTGCACATACTGGAGTTTCGCTTTGTTTCACTGTCAACTTTGGCAGTTACTGCACGTTGTCTTTGTATCAGACTCGGCATTGAAAACATTCATATGTCGCTCCTTTAGAGCAATGTTCCTTTGCTTGGAGATGAGAAGAGCAAACTATGATTTATTCAACGTCTTATGTAGTATATAAACTTCTCAACTCACTAATTGTTCCAAAATCTTGTCGAGTAATTATTG
Organism: Chaetoderma sp. LZ-2023a; assembly: GCA_034401795.1. Taxonomy (NCBI): domain Eukaryota; kingdom Metazoa; phylum Mollusca; class Caudofoveata; order Chaetodermatida; family Chaetodermatidae; genus Chaetoderma; species Chaetoderma sp. LZ-2023a. Next base: position 14,144,144 of record CM067364.1, read on the forward strand.
TCTGAATTGCACTGAGTATAAATACAAAAATAGAAACATCTTTCAGTGAAAATAGTTTATTGGCTAGATAAAGACAACACTACTATCTGCTTCATAATTTAAAGTATGCAAATACATTTCCTTGCATCAGGCTAAGTATGGCTGCATAAAGAATACCTGGCGTTGCCGGAATTTAAAATGTATGGCAATAATAAGGAACGTCACCTAACGATCTAGGGATTCAAGCAATTCAATTGAAATACTTGAAATAAATCTGCATTTATGTATGCATTTTGTATTACATGTATATATTTACAAAATCAGAATCTTTTAGCTCACCTGGCCTAAATGGCTAAGTGAGCTTATGACATGGCGACCATCTGTTCGTCGTCTTTTTTCTTTACAACGCTACTCCTCATTAACCAATGCCAACCTTATTTGGGTAGAAAGCCATTATGGTGGAGGCTCATTAACCACTTGGCGGATTTTAACTTAATTTGCAAGGGCCTTATGGCACATATAAAAGAGATGCCAACTTTACGGTATACATATTATACGGTTATTTCTTTCTACAACCTAGACTGTTTAAGGGTGTACGTTCGCACCATATGGCACATACACAATTGCCAAACCCGCAGACCCCTAGAGACACAAATCATGTGCCTAGACGTAATAAAACGAAATAAATCCCAACACATGCCGATTTCACTGCGTACTAACTAACTTGAGGAGTGGTTGAATGGCGTCTAGGCAATGTCCATCACTACCTAGATTTTGCCATACGGGTGTAGAACTCCCCTGTGAAGAGAGGCATGTTTCCATGCACACTGAGATAGTTAGGATTAAGTTGCCTGAGAAAAACCTAACAAATGTATCCTAGGAACAAGGGGCCGTCAAATGGGAACCCGGTATACATTATATCTGCCGATATAGCGACTATGCATGAGAACAATGTCTTAAAACGATAGTCATCTCTTCTTAAATGATCACCGATAGAGTATGGTATATAGATGTCGTATCACTCACTCCTAGCCATACTTCTTTATCTGAATCACAATTTCTTGTTAATTACTTGTTACTTATTAACATCCTAATTGTACGCTTACAAATCATAGATGCACTACGCCAGGTCAGTTGCAATGAAGATGAGCTACGACTAGTGGGGCGACTGCTTGCAAACACGAACCTGTGAGTATGAGTCAAGTCAGTGAAGCGTGTCGAGTTTGGGACAACAATCGGCTCCCCCGACAGCCTGGACTTCATAGGCGAGGACAAAAAAGCCTCGACGAACTTTTCCTATTAGCTGCATCAACATACCTATCTACACAGCATGAAACCAAGGCTTCTCACTAGATACTTAATCAGGAATAACGTCATACAGAAGTGTGGCGTTATTCCTGAGTAATTCTCTAGTGAGAACATGACATACAGCAAATTACGATCCACTTCGTGACAGCGAACCATACAAATCGGCCAGAAAAGATGTTCCATGTTTGGCCATGTGCTAAGGATGGCAGCAGACACAGCAAGACAGGGAGTCTTGGAATTCGCCAGACTTGGAGCCAGCAAATATAAAGCCACAAGAGGACGTTATTGCATATGTGTTAAGCGTGCTACGAGGTGACCTCCGGAAAGCAGGAAGCGGTACAACCAGATCAAGAATGGACCGGAGGATGCAAAATATTTCGCCTGAGGACAAGACACATTTATAATCTTGAACTAGGTTCGGCGCCATTTTGCCTCTATCAAGGTTATACGATTCATACACTGCTGTCGTGAACTTCAGATCGGAGTTTTCTAGTGTTGCCAGCCGCCGTGCTTTTAATCCTTCTTGAATCAACAGTGCCTCAAATCGCTTACAATTTTCTAAAAATTATAGTTGGACTGCAAATGGATACTTCTCAAGGCCATGGCCAGCTTGACGGGTATGTTCTTGATTAAAAGGCAAGGCAAGCTAAATGTGTCCTTAGTCGGTGTCCATTTACAGGCCAACATTTTCAAAAAATAGTTTTATCTTGGCCAACAACTTGACATTCCTCAAGGTCACTACAGATGTTGTTCTGTTGCCGGCTTACCACTAAGGGTTTTGAAATGACACAAGATGGACTAACTAACATCATAACAACTGCGTTCCTTGACAGCCCGAACAATAAGTGACGTATTAATTCTATATCTTTTGAACGTCGAAATAAAAAGTCTAAGGACGAGCCTATATTTATACATATGCCTATACAATAGTTCATGTAATTTATATATTATTAAAGACTAATTTGGAGCTAAAACATACACCGAATTCTTAGTGGCCATGCGGTGTATCCATCCATTGTATGATGGCATAAACAGCGACGCGGCGTGTAGGATGACGTCATAATCAATTACGGCATGAACGCCTCGATTTTGTCCGTCTTAAACTCTTAATAACCCAACACGTTATACGAATTGTATGTCATTGCTATTTAATAAACAGGCTGTTGAAGATTTTGAAACTAATTTGACCGTGCCCTGTTGCTGCCACGAGCGAGGTATAGGTGGAGCTTAGATAGAGATGGACGGGACATAGCTAAAACTAGAAAGGTCCATTATACCAAGGAGATTAAATAGCAATGCCATTTATATTGGCCTTTGTTTATTTCTTTGTCAGTATAGTCCAGTCAATCTAGGCCAAAAATATTTTAACCCGGAGCAAATTGCAACATAATTTTTTTACCTCGCCCAGTGTATAGGGGGCCATCATGTACAACATATCAAAAGTCCTCCAAAATTCAAATAGGGGAAAGGGTAAAATTTGCATAATTATTACCAGATTTGGGCCGTTTCACTTGAAAAATCAATTTTTCTTTATTTCTTTAAAACCGGTATGTAATATATGTGTGACTGGGTATTTTTGGACTTTTTAGTAATAAATGAATACGATTGACATATTCTCCACAAATTAAATGTATTGTGTTATGCCACTTGCATGAATTTACCTAATACCATCATTGATATTGATACAATACATATTATATTTTATTATGTCACGGTATTGTGTGTTTCTAAGCTAAGCTAAGATGAAATAGTATGGCATAGGTACGTGGTTTCTACCGATTTCATCTTGCATCAATTATCCAAGTCATCTTCCTCAATGAGCGTTATTGAATTCGAGCAACTGAGACCCTTACAGTCTTCGCAGGCGGATGTGCAGCTGAGCCCATGTTTTCTACAGGTGCATCTCTTTGATTCACAGCCAGTTTTGCAGCTGCATCAAAATGAATACAGTAAATCGTCAGGTGCTGCCAGCATGTCAGTCTTAACAGGCAGCAGTTGGTGGTTGAGACCTTTCCAGCCCCATTCTGTTGGATCCATATCTCCAGCATCTCCTCTCCAAACTTGAATTTGGTAGTACACGCGAAGACTGTGAAACTTTGCGGATGCGGGTGTTGGTGGTAAATCTCGTGCTTCAACATACTTGGAACGGTTTGCAACCTTCTCCCTGAATCGCTTGTACCGCAAAGCAACTAGACTATCCATTGAAGTACCATTGTATAGAATAAGCATTGCCTTCTCACCTGCTTTTATCACGTCATCTTTATTCGCATTACTCATTGTAAACACTTCAGCAATTTGAGAGAGTTCTTGGCAGCACTGGATTTTGCTAAGGGATGCAGATTTTCCAATTCCATAAAGCCTAGATGTTGAGTCACAGCCAAGGATAGCATGGATAAATAACAGCTGTGAGCACAAACAGAACCCGAGTTTTTCCGTTGCCATTCTGATATTCCACAGTCGGGGTTTCTTTGCATTTTGCTTTGGCTCTGGTCTAAAAAATAGCTGACAGCCATTCATATCAGTATGGTATAGAAGCAACACCAGTAGGTCGGTATCGTCTCCAACAAGAGCAGTATTTGTTGACTTTGAAGCCAAGATAGCCGTTTGCGTAATTAAGACATCAGCATCACCGCTTGCCTTTATCGTTAAGCATCCAGCCTGTTCGAGAGATGAACTTAAGATTGATATGAACCGATGTGTGTTCTGCTTGTTACTAAGAAAATCAGGCTTACACAGAGTTACAACTGTTTGCGGAGTCAGTACAACAGTTGCGCCTGATCCACGAGTTCGCCTCTTATGTGTTACATCTTTTATGTCTGGCCTTGGTCCTAACCATCAAAAACTACTGTAGCCTTTCCATATTTGCTTATGCAATATTTTACATATCTTTGACAAACATTTGCAAATGTCTCTCCACGCTGCCATGGAACACGGTGTAATAGAGCTCCTCCATCAAGCACATAGTGGACAGAATCTGGAAGGACTGCATCTTCATTTTGAATTAATTTCCACAATGCATCAGCAAGTGCCGGCTTTATTTGCTTCCCATGGAAGAGATGAATTATCAAAGAATGCGGGCGGATGAGTGCACAACTCTTACTCAAAATAAGATGCTGGATTCCCTTTTGATCCATTTGTAGCAATTAAACTGAGTCTTTGAAATAGGAGTTGTGGATCAATTTGTACACATTGATCATCAATCTTGAGAGATGTTTTGGATGCTAAGGTAATAGCTTGTCTCTTTCTCTGGAACGAAATGCTTGATACACATTGGCCACACTTCGAATTAATAATTGATTCTCCAATATCTTTAGCATCGTCAACATTGACTGATTCATGTGCAGACATTCCACTAACAAGTCCTCTACGAGAAGGGTCTGGTCCAAATGGATTCAGTTCACTAAGGATTTTGAGAATTTTGTAAGTATCCTCCATATCACGCTTTATTCGAGATTGTGTGGCATCTTTGTGTTGTTCACTTGAATCACAGTTTACTCCAGAGAGCTCTTGCATTGCATTACACACATCTGCAGTGCGGGCATGGACAACAACCAAACAAGACGCTGAAGTTCTGTCATTCCACGACCTCGTGTTAGACCACCACTTGACTTTACACTTCTCATAAGGACCTGCTCAATAACTAGATCAGTAGATAACCCTGCCCAATACCTATCACTTCGATGAATGACATGATGACCATTGAGGAAGCTGGTGTGTATATCTGGATGACTTTCAGGTATTTCTAACATCTTTTGTAAATATACATATGCAGACTTGGCGTACAGATTATGCCCAGCGGCTGCACAATATGGAAGCATCTCACGAACGGTCTGAAGGTGCATGTTCCAATCACCAGTTCGTTCTGCCTTAATGAATTTGCGCAGAATGTCAACCAACTCCATATACAAAAGCCAGAGTCGTGCAGTCCTCTTATCTTTCATGACCACCTCTGAGTCTAGTTTGTCCTTGACATCATGTAATGCATTTTCCGAGGACAATCTTGTAGCTACATACGGATTTTTGATAATGTCATCATAGAGCTCTCCAACTTTAACCAGACTTTTATTTAGGGAACTTTCAATCGTTTCATGTCCTGCAACATTATCATCATTGTCAAACAATTCTTTTGAATGCATTGCAGCGGAATATTCTACTGTGTCAACTTCAGCATCTGCAATTGTAGGTAGTGGTAGGTTGTATGCATTTGCAATCAAGATTGTACTGAGAGAAGCAAAAACCATTAGGTGTCCTCGAACTGCTCGAGAAATTGCCTTTTCACTAAGAATGTGTTTGACAGCATTCTCAGCGTAGACTACCTCTAGAATAGGCACAAGACCGCTTCCTGCCATTAAGTGACCAATGCAGCCAAGGAAGCTCATCTCCATATGAAGACCTCCGAGTCTTAGAATAATTTGCTTTAATGGACTCCAGCTCGGCTCAATCTCTATGATAGTCATATCTTTCCAAAATAAGGGCTGATCAAATGTAATCACGGGTGCAACATGGTATTGGTTTGCCTGTTCACAAACATAAGTCAAAGTGGAAAAGATGCAGGTCGTGTTACTTGGCTCTAGATCTATCATCGGAAGGAAAATAACAGACGATTTACCTGGATAAACTCCTTGGTGAACAGTTTGCATCATGCCGGACCATGACTGTCTCCTTGAACGCAGAAACAAAGAGAAATCTCAGAGGATGTCAATATCAGCTGTTGGGTCTGTTTGTTCCATCGCAGTTAACTCCTTAAAGGTCAATGGGAAGTTCCTGGTATGCTGAGACTCAAAGTTCCTGATACAGATCTTGCCAACTTGCTTGATATCTTCAGATGTTACATTTATCCTTGGAATAAGTTTCCACGAAAGGTTTCCTGGTGTAACAGATGCAATGATTACCATTCCATGAAATGTATTATGCCCATCTATTGTGCAAATATTGTGATCCACATTGTCGGCAACAAACTGAATGAACTCGCCTGATAATGGCTGTGGTAGATCTCCACCATGAAGTGATGCACTGCGCTCAAACCTCTGTATCTCCGCGCATGAACATCCAAATCCGTGCTTGTACAAGGTGTCAACAATAAATCTAGATCCAAATTTATGGTGCATCTCACATGACAGCCCGAACTGCAAAGGTGCCAAAATAACTCTAGGACGAGTTCCTTGCATAATAGCCTGTCCAACTGATGCCTGTTTCATTTCTGTGTCTTTTCCAGTAAACACAATCCGCAATAATTCCCGCAGTGTCTCTGGTAAATAATGCAATGCCTTTACTGGGTCGCTCATTTGCTCCCTTGATGGATAGCTTTCAGATGATGTGCGTGAATCAATTAACTTAATATCGTGTCTAAGCAGTTTGGCAGCTGTCTGGATGATTAGCATGCTCTCTGATTTGGAATCATTTCTCTTCTGTTCCTTCTAGAAGTCAGTCAAAATAGTAGATGCTTTAGAACGAAAGGTAACAACGTTTGGCTTACCATTCACAGTGCTAATAAATATTTCATCGCCATAATTATCTTTTATTTTATCCTGCATGTATTTTGTACTGTATGCTTTATTCTCTTTATCATCAAGATACTCTTGCATTTTATTAACGAGGTCGTGCAGGGTCAGCAGCTCATCATCATTATTTTCAAGAAATGCCATTGTCGCACTAAATGCTCTTACTCTGTCCAAGTCTTCTGGCCTTCCATGTTTTTGGGATGAGCAAGATGAGTGCAGCTGAGGGATATTGTTCATGGTTCGAAAATTTACGCTGCAGCTTTGATGGTATACTGCATTGACAACGCATAAATCCGCGTGAAGGCAAGCCGCCCAGCTACAAGTGTGCCCCATTCGTCTTTTCTCTGCTCACAGGCCTCGGCGATACTACATTGAAAGTCATGAGTACTTACTGGATAAATTTCATAGCCACGTTTCTTTCCATCTTGAATTTGTGCAGGGTATCCGCATAGCAAACAATGTTCACTAAAATTGAATGTTGGACTTTCTGAACGGAGTGTTCGCATGGGTGGCGGAGATTGTTCAATTTTCTCTGCGTCACGGGCAATCCGCTTGGGATCAATGAACTCCCGTCGACATTTTACATGAACCCTCACTCCTACTTCAGCTATGACATCGCTTTCACGGGCTCTGCTAGCATTGTTAATACCGTCACAGCCTTTAACTCGAAGCTTAACAGTTTGTGAGCCATTTTCTAGGCTCTGGTTACAAATAACGCATGTATCTAAATCCATGTCCATATTCTGATTGAATTGTATAGAAATGTATTCAAATTGTGAGATAAAAGTGAAAATTAAAATGCAATTTATTTTAGATAAAATTTTAAAAGCGAAAAACAAAATTAAACGTACTTTAAATATAATTTTTTTAAATTACCCCGGCCCTGTGCATACACCATATTTAATCTGTGGTTTGGAGAATTTGTACAAGTGGTTCAAGGCAATATTGCCAATTGCTTACTGTCTTCCGTAACCATGAAATTCAGAGCTTAGACAACATTTCTACTTCGTTTATTTGCGGAATGAAGCAGGTAAGGGAAGTTTCATTATTCGGATAATGGCGGTAGATAAATATGCGAATTTACCCACTTTCCCATCGAGGGATTTTGGAGGACTTTTGATATGTGACACCTGGCAGTCCCATGAATGCCGCAGAAAAGAAATAAATCCTGTTGCAATTTGTTCTAGGTTAATTTGTAGTGTTACTGGACTAGTAACATCGCATTCGTTTTAACTTGTCTTGCGTAAAGTTAAACTTTTAATTGTCAAACTGCTCAAAAGGCATATACAGGGATGGTGAGAAACGGCCATTTATCTGCCAAAAGAATCCTACTTTTGAAAATTTACCTCTGGAATGATTAGCTCCGTTACCGAGCCAGTTATTCCGGTGGAAAACTTTCAAAAATAGTATATTCTTGGCCTATAAACACTGGCTAGGCTGAATTTAGTTTTTCTTAACTATTAAACAATGGCCGATCCGGACCACCAAACACGGCATATGTAGTGGCAATGAGGAATACCAATTTGCCGGACGACAGAAAATAATTATTTTTGTAAATTTAAAGGCGAAAATTATAAGCTTCTTGAAAAAGGATCTAGACCGTTAAAGGGTTAATCGATATGGGTAGGACGTCGAGCCCTTTGGTGGGGGGGGGGCTGTTGACTCAGGAGGGGTTACCCCTTTCACGACGAAGACGGCCCAACCCGGCCCCCGCAGTGGTCTTGTGAAATGTCTATTTGCAGGCCAAGAGAAGCCAATTTTTGAAAATGCCCCACTGGAATGAATGGCTCGATAACCGAGCCGGTCATTCCAGTGGTAATGTTTCAAAAATAGCCTACTCTTGGCCTGCAAATGGACGTTCAATAAGTACATATTTTAATTTCTTGATCAAATTTAGTAATTAAAGGGTTGATGATATTCAGTGTACTTTCTCTACAGATAGTTACCATTATTTTGTTATCTTTAGGTATTAACCTGTCATGTGTCAACTTGACCCTTTAAAGGTCACTCCCGGCAAAAAGGGCGAAGAGTGGGTGGAGCATAGCGAAAGATAGGTGAGGCATAGCTAAAGCCGGGTCCTCTATTGCTCACTGCCATATTAGTTTCACCGCAATTAACATAATGACTTGTAAATTTAAATTTCACGACATAGGGCACATGCAGGTGCTCAAGCATCTGTCGAACATCTGTCGAACTGTTGGTAAATGTGTGTTCATTTCATGTCGGATGCACGTCACGCGAGTGTCACCTCAGATAACAAATAACGCATTTTGAGACATGCGTATCAGAACCAATCTCTTCCTTTGTATCAGCCTAAGCCAAAAATGTGGCACCGAGGAGTGCTAACTAACTGCAGCCCATGTGATATATGGTGAAACAAATTTTTGAGAAACCTACCATACACACACTAAACACGCCCTAAACACCTGCTCTCATACACTCAGCATAAAAACAGATATATAGACAAAAACAATCCTTTAACACCGTTTGTGTCAACAGCGCGCGCCCCGAGCTGTCAAGATACTACTTGATGTAGCAATTAAACATTGTGATGGTCAATATTTGTCAAGATATTTTAGGAGACTGATTTTTGTAAATTGCTCACTGAATTTTTTTTCGCCGGCTTGACCGTTAAAGTGGTAATGACACAGAAGATTACAGTTTTTACATAACCAGTGCCGATCTGCAGGCCGAGAGAAGAGTAATTTCGAAAATTTCGATTACCGAGCCAGTCATTCTAGTGGTAAATATTCACAAATACTCTTCTCTAGGCCCGTGAAATGGCCATGTTTTAAGATAACTGCAAATTTGTTGTGCTGGTCAGTGTGACCATTAAAGGGTTAGTAGGTTGACACAAGAGAGGTTGGCGACAACATTTTGCCAAGAAAAATCACCATATTTGCTTATTGAATGTCCATTTGCAAGTCAAGAGAAGACTATTTTTTGGAATTTACCATTGCGATAACTGGCTCGGTCATCGAGCCAGTGATTCCAGTGGCAAAATCTCAAAAATAATCTTCTCTTGCCCTGCAGATAGGCATTCCCCAATACCAATACACAGGTCGGATTTTGGACATAAAATGGTTAATAAACATATGGTATAAACTACTTTCGCACGAGACATTTGGTTTAAACGTAACTCGTATCCCAAATGTATTATGTGCGCACGTGAAGTATTTGATTTGAACATGCATACGCATGCATAGTGTCTTACACGAGTACAGCGAGTGATTGATTTCCGATATTATGATTTCTTTGAACTAATGAGGCAGTACCTATGAGAGTGCTATTACTTATCTACCTCCGGAAAACAAACGAGTAATGCTTAGCGTATACCAGAGTATCGACCAATACTTAGGACAGATCTACTGCCCATGAACCATACAACTACGACATGCCCATATATGGAATTATCCGACAAACCACTGGGGAAGGAACACACATTTTTCTCAAACGTAAACGTTTTACTTACATGAGTAATATGACAAACAGTGGGTTTATTCATAAATGGAGAATCTAGAACACATTTGGAACCAGGTTATTTAATGTAATTATGTATCCACTCATTCATATGTAGATAGCAAAGAAAAAGTATTGATCTACGGTTCTCGCGATATGTGACTAATCTTTTGTCAATGAATTACTCATTCAAACTTGTTAAGGTGTATATATGTATGTTAATCTGTACATTGCGTAGCGCACTATACAATGTAGATTTGTGTACCTAATGTTCATGAAATAGAGGCGTACAAACTATCAGTCAAATATATGATGTCATAATGAATTGCCCACATGTAGCTTGACGTCACAATTAATTACGTCATGAAGTACGTAATTAAACGCGCATCTATAGCCCATCAAGTTGTACGAACTGTGTGTTTTTTTCTATTTAATAAACAGCGCCCAGTCAAATTAATTTCAAAATATTCAGCATATACCTGACTATATTTCGGGAAATTGAGGTTCAGAGAGTCCTATGTTCGATCGATCCCATCACGGGTAAAGCGTCGGCGATAGAACTAGAGATGGGTGTGCCATAGCTCAAACTGGATTCATCCAGTACGGTGTTTAACCATAGTCAAAGAATCCACCTGCCCCGACCCCCGGGTGTGACAGAGACAGCACGCATTCGCCAGCTATATCTGGGGACGATGTGTTCCACTACAATCGAGGGATCTGCGTTGTCTGTGTTAGACAGATATTTCATGTATGAGTGTTTATCAAGTTCAGACCTATTTACAAGCCAGGTCACTTCGTGACATAGGGGCAGTCGTCGTCGTCATCATTAATATTAATCATCATCATCATCGTCATCGTCATCATCATCATCATCATCATCATCATCATCATCATCATCATCATCATTATCATCACCACCACCACCATCATCATCATCATTATCATCATCAACACCGCCGTTGTCGTCGTCGCCATCGTCATCGCCATCGTCATCGCCATCATCATCATCATCGTCATCGTCATCATCATCATCATCATCATCATCATCATCATAGCCGTCGCCGTCGTCATCGCCATCGTCATCATCATCACCATCATCAACCAACTATTATTTGATAAATAAATCATGAAGCATTTGACATCATGATATCAATTCATATGTTTTGTTCGAGTTCAAACGAACGCCACATTATAGATTTTGAGATGTGTGATCCGTCACGCAAACATATGACATCTTATGATCACTTACGTCCCATTGATGACTGACGTCACATCATTGTGCCGTATTATAACTCAAACAGGAAGCTGGACAGGCCGGATACGTGTACGAATTATATGTATTTGTTGGACTCGCGATTTAATAAACAATCTATTGAATATTCAGCAACAGCCACTAGTCAAATGTGTTTCAAAATATACAACAAGTTTCCTGTACAGTTACGTTGAATTTGGAATTCAGTATTGAGAGCATATAATTTCATTCAAACACACGTACGCAGTGGCTGGAGCTTAGCAAGACACGGGCGGGCCATCGCTAGAAATGGTATCTTTCATTGTCATGATGTGCCAGTCAACTATATCATCATGCCTCTCACTAATCAGAATCACGAGGGTCTCGAAATCTTCTCAGTTGAAAACTACGAATCAAGAGTAATCGTCGTGGCATTGTAGACTGCTTCTTATAGCTCATGTTAGCCTACTAGGACGCCAACTCATGAGTTCAGATTTCATCATTTGACAATAAATAATATTGTTCCCTTACTATGTTGAGGAGCGACTCAAGGCACATGATGATAAACGAGTAGCCATCTCATCTCACATTTAAAGGTGCATATTAATACCAGAATGATTGAAAGTAAAAATTGCTACGACTACATACTGGTATATGCTTAGATTGTGTGCAGAGATGAAAAGAGGCGAAATACATCTTAATATTTTATGATTTCTTTACGCATAAATAAATACATTTTTTTAAATTGTGAATTTGAATTAGAGACACAGGTCCCTAAATCAACTTCGCAACTAAAGAAATTAGATAAGTTTATATTGACTGTATTGATCACATGCTAACGTCTATTAAGGCGTAGTTCGATTGCAAACTTACTACGGTTAGTTTATTTATCTACTAGTTTATTTACTGCCAGGTGTTTTTAATGTTTTGCTTACCAAAATTCCCACCCAAATCACAAGAACGGAAACGAGGCAAAAATAAAAATAATGGACAATTTCAGCTCCGAAAATGTAAGCACTTATAGTATCAACTCCTTTCATAAGGTTAATCGCCAAGGTTGATCAAGAAAGTCCAACACGTTTCCTCAGTGAGTGTCCAGTTACCGGCCGACTGAAGACTATTTTAACGAGCCAGCCATTACACTGGTACATTTTCAAAAATAGTTTTCTCTTGGTCAGCACATGGACTTTTCTCAAGACTATTGCAAAGCCAGTTTCAGTGAATTAACCATGAAAGGGTTAACAAAGCTACAGAAAACAAACTAGAGTTACATACAACTCTGAGGAATTACCAGCGGTAAGGATTTGACTGAGAACAATTGCTAGATCGAAAGAATGTTGAAAATAATCCCTTAAATTTCAAAGCATTGTCTTTTACTAGATATGGAAGCATAAATTTAGGAAGGTTTGTAAAAGAAAAAAAGTAATTGTTCTGACCTTATGTTCGGTTCCGGTAATTTTCGGACCTGTTATTTGTTATTTTCTGTCGCATTAGCACTAATACAAGTTCTGACCAATGCGCGGTGGCACATGGTGATAAATGCTACGTGTTAGCTGCGGGTAGCAGTTCGATAAATCGTGATGTCGGACCAAATTCTTGATAAGTGGATATCCCGGAAACTATAGGTTAAATTTGGCTCAGATGTCAACGCAGTAAAGGGTATGATTATACATTAGGATTCCATAACATTAATGGGCGTGCCCCAGCAAATCCCAACACTCCGAACCTGCGGTAACAGAGATTTTATCGACCTTTTTTATTTTCAGATATACAATTATCGTCATTTGAGGTATCCATTCTAGATACACCTTGCCCATTTCTAGATATAGCCTAGCACATGTCTACATATATCCCACTCATTTATAAATATACCCCCATTTACTAGATATCACCGACTCATTTCTAGATATACCCCACTCATTTCTAGATATGCCCGCCCATTTCTAGATATGCCTGCCCATTTCTATATATGCCCGCCCATTTCTAGATATGCCCGCCCATTTCTAGATATGCCCGCCCATTTCTAGATATACCCCACTCATTTCTAGATATGACCGCCCATTTCTAGATATACCCACTCATTTCTAGATATGCCCGCCCATTTCTATATATGCCCGCCCAGTTCTAGATATAGCCCACTCATTTCTATATATGCCCGCCCATTTCTAGATATAGCCCACTCATTTCTAGATATACCCCACTCTCACACACACACACACGCACGCACGCACGCACGCACGCACGCACGCACGCACGCACGCACGCACGCACGCACGCACGCACGCATCACGCACACACGCACGCACGCACACACACACATACACATACATATATATATCTACATTCCTAGATACGACCCAAGCATTTCTAGAGTTACCACGCGCCTTCTAGATATACACCCCCCCCCCACCTATGTCTAGATATACCCCACCAACTTCTATATATACCTCGCCCATTTCTGGATATACCACGACCATTTAGAGATTCACCCACCTATGTCTAGATATAATCCACCCATTTCTAGATATACCACGTCCATGTATAGATATACTGCACCCATTTCTATATACCCCACCCACATCTAGATATACTACGCCCATTTCTATATATACCCCACCTATTTCTAAATACACCCAACCCTTTTCTAGATATACCACATCCATTTCTAGATATACCCCACCAATTTCTATATATACCTGAGCCATTTCTAGATATACCCACCTATTTCTAGCTATAGCGCGTCAATTTCTAGATTAGCTTCGCCTTATCATTACGCCGGTTGCAATAGATTTAAAACATGTAAATATGAATGGCCGGAATCTAAATCCGCGTTCTCACTGGAGAGTTAATCGGGAATAACGCCATACCTCAGTATGGAGCGACGCCGGCTAACTCTCCAGTGCGAACACGTAGTCCGGGAGCCAATTTTCAAAAGGGGTCTAGAAGAATGGTTTCGTAGCACACCCAGTATTCAGAAGTTTTGCCTCTATATTATGCTAGACCGATGCCTTGGGTATATTCTGAGCCGTGTTGTACAAGAAAATTGTGGTATCACTAACCCGTGAGAAGCCCATTTACAATAGGTGTTGAATGTAGTTTTCAGACAATTTTCACAATGGTAAATTTTTCACAAACTTAAGCGCATGTTATATCAATACAATCTTAACCAAAATGGAAACGAGTGATCGTATATCGCAGATTTATACATACTCAACCTCGTTTAAGACACCCGTATGTTGCTTTGTACATATTGGGGCACTAAGGTCTTCTTGTGACTAGCAATACCTTAGCTACAACAATGCCCATGTTTTCTACATTCTTCATAATTACACTTTTAACTGACATGCAGTGCATGTCTACACAAGCTAGCAGGACATATTTATCACGTGAGCAAATGAGAGAATGTTACTCATCCGTGTCAGAGTCATCTTCGACAATTGTATGCTGAACATTGTCACACATTTCATCTCCCATACAAAGGCATGCTTCAGTGCAGAGTAGATTGTTAGCCTTGCATTGACAGAGAGCTGTTCTTTTGCAGGCATACTTTTGACATCTACATGATGTGAGTTCAATTACTCCAAATGGAGCAGGATCCTTTGACATTAGAACAGGCTTGAGTAGACCATCCACTATACTCCAGCCATGTCCATTTGGAGATGGAAGATTCTGAACAGCTTGCAATGAACGTCTCCAAACAAGAGCTTGAAAATTGGCCCTTTCAGTGTGATGCTTTAGACTATTCGATGTAGGTGGAAGATTTTCATTTCTTTGTCTCTGTTCACAAAAGAGCCAATAACGGGTTTCATCAGCTGTCTTTCCCACATCCCTGGTGGTATACAACTCACAGACAAATTTCTCACATAGAATTGCAGTATTTGGTGATAAGTCAACATGTTCGCCGAGTTGGGCTAAGCTAAGCTGATGACATTCAGATGACTTTAAGAGATTGAATGATTTTTTCTTAGCGACTCCAAATAATGCACTAGTGCTATCACAACCTGTAAGAGAATGAAACCCAGGCAAAGACAGACAGATAGCTGGGCCCAGTACTTGAGCAACTGTATGTATTGGTATGTATCGCAATTTGTCCTTTGTGCCCGTACGGAACCATAGTTCAGAACAGTGAAGCGAACGATACGTATATATACTAAGTACTGCCACGTCTGTATCAGGAGACTGTATAACAACACGCATGTGGTCTTTTGAAGCGTATAGCGCGTGCAACATCATACGCGTATCTGCTTCCTCGTGATCTGATCGAAGTTCTTCCAAATACGACAAATTGTTCGCTGAAATGACAACAACATCCATTCCATCGTTAAAGCCACCAGCAAGAATGACGCAATTGCCGGCAGATAGCATATTTGGACCAGTATCACGCCACCGCTTGCTGAGAAATGCAACCAGGTTACTTTTGTTGATGGCCCACGTTTTAGCCGCTCTTCCGCTTTGAGAGATTTCAGTCTATCATATCTGTCAAAAACCATATCTACTCTGTTGCAGTCTTCTTGATTCAGTGGAACTGTAAAGATGTGCCAGTATTTGTCAGCCAATTCTCCAAATGTAGACGTACCTCCAGTTTTAACCATTTGCACAATTGCCATGCCATCTACTACATAAGCTGTTGCGCCTGTCTTATCAACAGGTGGAAGCCGTCCTTCAACATGTACTTCTTTTTCTAGTTCACTTAACAAAACACTTTTCACATTCTTTCTTAGAGGCCCATCCGTATGTGACAATGATAGTGGAACAGCAGACAGTTCATACGTCAAAACTTGTTTTAATCAACATCTCTGGACCTTGCGGCAATAATTAATCGACCAAATAGTTCGCGGTCAGATCTCACATTGTGAATTTTTTCATCATTTGTTTTGAGTTTTTTCTTCTGTGCTAGGCTGGCAACTGTTTTAAGTTTTAAGTGTGGCAACGTGTCCCAAAAGCTTCTCGTGTTAGTGTCCAGCGCTCCTGAACAAAATTGTCCATAATCTCCTTACCAATGTCACAGGCGGCAACAAGTCTCCTGGCGATTTCACTAGGCAATACCACGCCAGTTGCAATGTTTACAAGCGGAAGACACTCGCTGTCGTCGTTTTCCGCAATATTAAAGGGATTGGTCATTATATCTGATGAGAACATCGAAAGTATCTTCTGCACATCGGTTTCATCCCTGTTCATTCGATTAGTCCCCATTTCCTTATGTACTCCAAACATGTGACTATCTTGTAACCCACACATTTGCTTTGTGACCGTTGCTATGGCTGCCCTCTAGTGGCTAGTTAAAAACCACCTCTCCAGAGCTCCTGGCTTTTGTGTTATTCCAATAATACCACCTCGCTTTTTGGAATCCAAATTAATCGATTGCTCTAAGGCCATATCTGTCCACACTTGATTGAATGGATGTTGTGAGCGACTTACGGAATGATTTCCATTCAAGAATTGTTCATGTACATGGGGATGTGTACTTGGAAGCATCTTCATGTCCGCAAGATATATTGCCAGCCATCTTGCATAATTGGTTCTGTCCATGCTGTAGAAATATGGCGCCATAGCAGCAGTAGCAGATAGGTGTGCCTGCCAATCTCCAATTCTCTCAGCTCTTATGAATCCAAGCAGCAGCTCTACCATATGAATATATGAGTTCCAAAATGCGAACAGGTGTGATTTCGAGCTTGACTCAACTTGAAAGGATTTGAACAGCTGTTGAAATGTATTCACGTACATACACACCTCTTTGAAATTTTCTTGCAGTGCGTCTACGTCGTCAATGCTGCTTCGCCACATCTTAATTTTCTCATCCAGACTCTCCAAATCTGTTGGAGTAATGTGGTCTTCATTTGGTGTCCATTTTGTTGAACCCATTTGGAAAAAGACTGCCATTGTAATCGCAGCAGCGCTTCCAGAACCAATTGTGAGCCCTCACTCCTCGATTATATGACTTCCCTTTAAGTAGAGCAGCAGCCGTACTGCTACCATATGTGTTGGCCTCTATGAGGAGATCTTCTAAGCCAGAGTCATCAAACATCTTTCCAATAACAGCTAAGTAGCTTAGTGCAATGTGGAATCCCCCCAGTCTGACCACAGTGCCACTAAACTCTTCTTTATATCGCCACTGTATCTCCTTTGCCTTGACATATATGGCAATGACAATGAGAGCGATGTGAGGTGTAGTATTCATTTTAATTTGTTTTTCCGCACCGATTACCACCACATCCATCTGTCGCATTCCAACCACCATTACCTGGGTGCTTTGTCAACAGTGGTACAGCTGGATATACAGATTCTATGATGGAGTTAGTATACATACATAAAATATAACCTTCACATTTCACCCTCGCCTTTTGTATATGCATGCAAAATGTATGTTGGATATATGTTAGGTCGATATCCGTCTAAATATCATATCTGGTCAATCTAATATGATATTACTTTGAGTTATGACACGATCATGCTTATATCGTTGTGCACTGTGGATACAGCCAAAGCCTAGACCCCCTATGCAAAGAAATCATGATAACTAATTAGTGCTACCACAATTTGTTTGTACAACAGGGCTTAAAATGTGTGGGACATGTCCCCCAAGCCACAGCAAGTGTCAGACCTTCCGAATACTGCGTGTGCTACGTCACGATTCTGACCTAGCTTTAGCTCCTGGACTAACGGCCATATAGTAAAGAATATATAGTTTCAAGGTAACCCGTGACTATTTTAAAATATGTATTACATCTTTAATTCCGCGAAGAATCCATGAATCCTCAGCCCACTTCTAAATATAACCCGCTCAGTCAAATTTGTTTCAAAATATTCAATAAATGTTTATTAAAATGTAGTCATACAATTCGAAGCGTTCATGACGAACTTATCTACATCATTCATGACGTCATTCTTTATGACGTTATCCTACATGTCACGTAGTTGATTATGGCGGCATATGTTCGGTGGATAAACGGGAATGGTTCATTCACGTATATGATCTAATAATTATTTACGTCACGCGTAAGCATACTGACGTCACAATCACAGTGGCGTATTATAACTCCATCATGATGCTGGAGTAGTCTGGCATATGGACGAGCTGATTGTCGTTGCTACCTTTACACTTTTCTAAAACACCTACAAATGCAATACACATATTCTGCGTAATATTTTGAAACTAATTTGACCGGGCGCTGCTGCTTCCATAATATTCAACAGGTTACCAGCAACAGCGCCCAGTCAAATTAGTTTCAAAATATTCAACAACATGTTTATTAAATAGTAGAGATATGCAGTGCTTACACCGTATCAGTCTGTTAAGAGTTATAGACGGGCCTAATAGAAGCATTTAAGACGTAATGATTATGATGTAATCCTACACGCCGCTGAGCGGAGTCGTACGTCATATGACTTCATTCCTCTGGAAAGGTTCATTGGGATTCTGGGAATTTATGACTCAAAATATATAAATAAATCGATCCCAATACGCGTTAAAAAGTATCAGGAAATTAACTAGACGTGGGCGTGGCATAGCTAGAAATGTGCGTGGCATAGCTAGAAATTGTCGTGATATAGCTAGCAATGGGCGTGACATAGCTAGAAATGGGCAGGATAGCTTGAAATGGATCACTATGTCCCGCCTTTCCTTCACATTCACTGGGAAGACTGAAACATAGGATATCTGTAGAAAGGTGTTGGAAATGCTGTTGTCTTTTTAGATTTGCTATGATGTATTCATTAAACCGTCAGTTGAAATTAAATTCTATTAATTTCTCCAAAATACATCAATGCATGCATCCCATTCATCTCCGTTTTTACCCAGTTTATCCATCCATCATCTGATGTCATATGACGTCATAATCAACCATGTGACATGTATGATTGCGTCATAATCAATGGCGTCATGAATGACGTAGATAAGTTAGTCAACCGCGCATAACTGTTGCCGGACTAAGCAGTGGTATACGAATTGTATGCCTTTACTATTTAATAAAGATGCTGTTAAATATTTTGAAACTAATTTGACTCGGAGCTACAGCTTACCTGTAGAGTTTTCAAAAAAGTGCTAGTCAGGCAGTTCAGGGATCGATCCCAACACGGCGAAGTGTGGGCGGAGCTTAGTTAAAGATGGATAGCTGAAACTGGAAAGGTCCATTGCCACGGAGGAGCCAGATAAGCTCATATTTCCATAGACTCTCTTTGTATGTATCATTGTCACAAGTATGGTCAGCAACATCCGTGAGGTTTGGATTGATGCCAGAGTAGATACATATACAAATATATAGTTGGCTGATATATGGATTGATTGATAGATACACACAGTTATAAAGCGTCTGCGACCAATGCACACGAAGTAACGTGACTCTGATTTAGCTATTAGCAATCTATCGAACGTTTGCCATGAAGGATCGGTTGCCGAACACCCCCGCATTGACCGCAGCCAGCCAATTAAGTACCGTCATTAATTCCCCCGCAGGGCGGCAATTGACGTCGACTTCTTCCAAAAATAGCATTCTACATATCAGTCCTTCCAGTCTGACATTTATCGCTGTTACTTTTTAGACGAGTCCCTAAGGCGGCACGTGTAGCGACAAAAAAGCACAATCTTTGCCGGGTTTTTTAAGAATCCCGGAAGATGTCTATGTTTAGAAATTACCACGGGCACTCGGCGTGGTGTTTCGGTGCAGATGGAATCGGTGGTGCGCGAGGAGAGATTTAATCGATTTCTTTGGAAACATTCTGAGCAAGCGAGTAATCGTCTTATCTAATGTTAGTACCGTTAACTCTTCCCACAGGAAATGCTTAGTTCAAATACCAAATTACGATCAAATAAATATGTTGGATATTTTGGAACAAACTGGACTGTGAACTGTTGCTGCCGATGGCAGCAACAGCTCCTAGTTTAATTAGTTTCAAAACACTCAGCAATTTACCTATATAAATGTACTTGTCTTGTAGTTGAGACCCCTGAAATTCAAGGGTAAAAAAGTAACCTTCTACGTACTGTGTACTATGGTGCGAGACATTGAATCTTAAATTCCCAGATCACAAATACCAATAAGTAGGCCTACGCCTAACTGTATTATCGGACCGACGAGGGTTGACCAGTTTAGAGGAAGTGACAGATGTACAATTTATCCTGTGGCCGCGCAAGCCCAATTCGATATCAAACCGATTCATATTTTTAAGGTGCAGGCCTATTCACTATTTGTTCTGTGTTGTGCTAATTACACGAAACAGCCAGAAAACCCCAATACGTGGAATTTAAATTAATTTCTCACACATATTGCATGTATATCTTGATGTTCAATACATATTGTTATCAATATATTTGATAACTTGATAATCATCGTTGCCTTTCAAATGGATGAACTGAAATGTTAAGCTTCAAAGGCTATCCATCCGAAAACATGGACATATGTCCAGAAAGGAGTTACTGGTTCAAAGTGTTTGCCAATGGAGGAATTTACTTTTAACTACGCCCCGCCCTTCTTTAGAAAAGACCTATACGAGTAAGGCGTTGACTATTGTGAAACTAATTTTACTGAGTGTTGTAGCTGCCTATGGCAGCAACATAATTCAGTCAAATTAGTTTTTTTAAATATTGAACAGCGTGTTTATTAAATAGCAAAGACATACAATTCGTACAACCTGACGGACTATCACGCGTTTAAGAAAACCTAACTCGAGTCATTCATGACGTAATTGAGTATGAGGTCAACCTACACGCCAGGTAGTTGATTATGAAGTCATAGTATTGATTGACTGAGAAACTGGATTCCTTAATTCTGATCGAGTTATAGCGAACAGTAACATCTGGTATGTATGGGTATGTAATCCGGGTAGTACGTTTACGATTCAGATCACCACATAGATTAGATTTTCTTTGTTTTAGGTAGCAGGGAATCTCTCCAGCAAGGCCTACCTTTATTCAAAATTCTCCACGATATCGCTTAACTGGTGTTCCTGTAGCACGGCAAACAAAGCATTTGTGCATACTGTCTACACCCATCTTCTCTTCTATCCCTACCTATATACAGGGACAGTGAGAAAGACCTTTGACAGCGTGACTTGTGCGTCATTAGCGGAAGAGCAATAGAGGAATCCAATATGTCAGTCAAATATATGACGTCATTATGAATTACGTTGTAATAGGTTACTTTCGCAATCAATTACGTCATGAACGACATATCTAAGTCGGTCATAAACGCTTAACTGTCCGTCAAGTTGTACAAAGTGCATGTCTTTTCTATTTAATAACCATTCTGTTGGATATTTTGAAACTAATTTGACTGAGTGCTGTTGCTGCCATAGCTTAAACGGATAGTTTTTTTGTAAATTGATGTTAAGGGAGTTTAGTGTTAGACCGATCCCAGCACTGGCAATGTGTGGGCGGAGCTCGGTTAGGGATGGCGGGCAATAGCTAATCCTGGATACGACAATGGGAATCGTTTTTATGGCCTCAACTCGAGGCTATGTATAGCATACGCTGATCCCATAAACGGTGTTATTACCCTCAGCAATGTTACGCAACCAAATGCGGTTATTTGATTGGTTAAGATCAGGGATGGATGATCTGGTATTTCACTCACTCAGGGGCAATACCACACGGTATCCACCGAGCGTAAACCGTGTTTTAGTTTTTCTGCGCAGCTAGCCATAAAGCTCTATGCATGTTGCTAAAATGGCGGATACGCGCCGGCTACTGATTTGTTGAATTTCAAGATTTCAAGTGACTCAATTTCAAGACAACTATATGGAGATGCTGCTGCACGTTTTGAAACTAATTTGATGTGAGCTGTTGCTGCAGCAAGGTTGTATATCCCGCAAAACACGTGTAGTCGAATAGCGAATGTATTACTTGACAAATTAATCATAGCCATAAAAACAGCGAGTTAATTATCGATCGCAATCTTGTACATTTCTTCATGGCATGATACTACTGATCCGCGTGACGAGCGTGTTACATACGGAAATCGACATACCGATGTGAAATGGATTACGGGTAGAATTACGGTAATTGTAGAAGTAATTATTCTATGGTAAGCCCAAACCGAAGTATGATGTTATTCCGGATTAACTATCTAGCGTGAACACGACCATAGACGCCGTTTGTGGCGCACAGCCAAGGCAAACAGTGTCAATTCCACTCTTGCAGAACTAGCCTAGAGATATCTAATTCAAGAAGTGCTTATCTTTAGGCCTCTTTCTCATTGCCTACTCCTGTTTACCTATTTTGTGTCCTATGCCGGTTAATAATTAGCCAATATATCGGTTTGCATTCACACTGCGAGAAGATAGTCCCGGACTGGACGGTGGTACTACCTGGTTGAGAGCGAGATACAATGCTGACCGTAGCGCTCCCTGTCAGACAGTGAGAGACATGTTCTTGTTCATGTTCACTTTATTTACATCCCGGCTGTTACAATAGCATATGGAGGTAACAATATGTAATTATACTGTTCTTGGCAGTGGAGTGTGTTAACTAATTAAATCATTAAGACTAATATTATACAACAATCAAAGTACTATTGCTACTATTATTAATATCACCATCATCATCACCACAACAGCAATCTTCATTGTCAGCAGTACTGGGTATGTCGCGTTGTAGGCCGAGAGTCCTGCGACGTCATCTCGTATGCCCACACATGGACGTATGAATGAGCTTGTCCTAATATGCTAATGAGCTTGCGCCACCGATCCCCCCGACCAACCACCCTGCGTACCCACGTCACCATCTTCGTCATCACCATCACCATCCTCACCGGCACAATCACTATCATTATTATCATCATTATTATCATCTTGAGACTGTATCAATTGGACTGCACTCATTGTATATAGCATCATTCAGTATATTAGCATTATGATCAATAATTTGAGCAGGTACAGTCAATGTGGTGATATGATTTTCGGGTTGAATGGTCAGAACTATGTTTACATGTTGTGAACAAGTTGTTGTCATATTACAGCTATGTAAATTATCACCACTATCAGATATATCAGATATAAGAAGAACTTCATTATTAATAGCATGGGCTATTCTGCATTATTTCATTATCTTGAAACACATCGCGGTAACAATTGTATTGTGTTTATAATGCAAACATGAACAATTGGTCATATCACTTTCATTGCTGGCGCGGTTCTACATGTACGCAACTCAGCACTTATATTAGGGTCGTATTAGCAGCAGAGGCAGATAGTGTTGATAGGTGGTACATGGACATAGGTACGTAGTAGGTAGTGGTAGTGGTAGTGGTAGTGGTAGTGGTAGTGGTAGTGGTAGTAGTAGTAGTAGTAGCAGTGGCAGCAGCAGTAGCAGTAGCAGTAGTAGCAGTAATTATTGCTGTTGTTGCTGTTGTCGTTGTTGTTGTTGTTGTTGTTGTTGTTGTTGTTGTTGTTGTTATTGTTATTGTTATTGTTGTTGTTGTTGTTGTTGTTGTTGTTGTTGTTGTTGTTGTTGTTGTTGTTGTTGTTGTTGTTGTCGTCGTTGCAGTTGTCATTGCTGCCGTCGTTGTAATAGTAGCCATGCCTCCTCGTCCCTATTACGAAAGGCGAAAGCGGGACGAGGAGCCAGACGTCCATCTAGCAGTAGCACTAGCAGTGGCAGTAGTAGCAGTAGCAGTGGCAGTAGCAGTAGCAGTAGCAGTAGCAGTAGTAATAGTAGCAGCAGTACTGGCAGTAGCAGCGGCAGCCGCAGCCGCAGCGAATTTAGTAGTATTGGCAGTATTAGGAGCAGTAGCAGGAGCAGTAGTAGCAGTAGCAGCAGTAGTAGCAGTAGCAGCAGCAGTAGCAATAGTGGTGGTAGTTGTACTGGTATTAGTGGGAGTGGTAGTGGCATTGGTAGTGGTAGTGATAGTGCCAGTGGCCATGTCAGTCGTGATGGCCATGTTAGTTAGCGGAAGTGGCAATAATGGCATATGTTTTGAGTATTATTAATATGATAATATTGGAATTCTGCATATAAACACTAAGTGGTTAAGCTTTCTTTGAGTATGATAGATATGTACATAGCTTTATTAATACAGGCTTGTTACATATCGATAGAAGACCTTTTGTTTATTCTGGTGAACTGTTAGTAACATAATACTCAGGAGTGTATTTCTGTCGCTCATTACTGTATTTCGAGCAAGTGTAAAGGAAGTGTGATTCATCTTCTATACAATTACAGTTTTCACATAACCGTTCATTTCGTTCAATGCCCACCCATCTCCCTGTGTCAATGGCTAATTTATGATTTATGGTTATACAATGGCATAGGGTGATAGCCTTCCGGTAGGGCAAAGTTTTAAGGTACTTTTCAAATTGAAAATCGTGTTTTTATTTCCCTCTAAAAAGATAATCGACTTGACTCGTTTATTTCAATGTTGCATATTTCTTTAAATTGATTTTGTAAAACAGTTCTTATTTGATGGGTTATCTTGCACTGTGTTTATGTTTTCAGTGTCAAATGTAGTGATGTATCCTGTTGAGTTAAGAATAGCTTTTATTTTTTCTATCCATTCAAATTTTACACTTTTTTCTTCGCTGTGATGTAAACATATGTGGTAAAAGATGGAAGATAGCTTTCCATATCCCGCAATGACAATGTTCGACAATTGTCTAATAGATCATTTTTTTTCCGAAACCCCAGCTTTCTCTGAGGCATAAAGCATAACAGGTGAAACCATGGCATCGAAAAGTATACATTGGAGGTCTATTGGTATCTCATTTTCTTTTATCGTATGTATTAATGTATAGACAAAGCTGACGGTAACGCTACCTGGCAAATTTTGACGGAATAGGCCGCGTTCACGTAGGGAAAAAATAGCGATATATCGGAAGATAAACCGCCGATGTTGTAGTATTAAATTTCGAAATAGATGACATATTTATTCCGGTACAAGAGCCGGTCCAATGAGAACGTTAGCCTATATACCTGGTGTTTACCGAAATAGTGGCTGTATGAGAACGCGGCCTAATTATATTGTCACGTTATGATAAAATCTCTATCTTCGACGTCTGAGACGTAATAAGTTCGTTACACCAGTGTTTTGACGTGGGTACAGGCTGTTACCACATGCGGAAACAATTATATTTCCCTCGCTACGCTCGGAAAATATCAAATGTATCCCCGGGAGATTCAACGTGTGTGCGTGTGGTAACAGCCTGTACCCCCGTCAAAACACTGGCGTAACTAACAGTATTACATCTGTCTAGGAGAACATAGCCGTGTTATTTTATTAAAGGGATTCTAATCTTATCTCAAATGTTGTTTTGCACAGATAAATTATGGTAGATAGATTCCATATCATTCATATCCTGTCACATTACCGTATCCGTATCACAAAATCTGCTTTGTAATACCGCGTATATGTTGAACAGTGATCGCCGACATTGCGTCTCCTATGGCAATAGTGAGGCATGCCATATAAGCTCCGAGCATTATATTATTTATTATGTAATAGTCATCTTGTTGAATATTTTGAAACTAATTTGACTGGAAGTTGTTGCTGCCTAAGGCAGCAACAACTTCCAGTCAAATTAGTTTCAAAATATTCAACAGCTTACCTGCATGGTCACTTTTATACCACATTATCAAGCTATTCTCAATGAGACCTCTTTTACTGAGCAGGTATAGAGAGATAGACACGCTAGCTTTTTTCTGATTGGTTGAACAGTAACTCATGGCATCCATCATAGACTGTAGTAATGTACCGAAATTTAGCTACTAAAGCCTGACTATCTTTCTTTGACGAGACCAAAAAGTTTAAAATCCCAGGCATAGTTTATGAGTGGTCTATTAGATCATCTGTATAGATGCGATGAGGTTAGTTATCATGTAACCCTCCCGTGTCAACAGCGCATTAATGCACCCAAAACAATACTATTTCAATTAACCATTTAATTATCAATACCTTTCAAGAAAATGGTGGTTTGTTCAGCCAAAAAGAGTAGTTTTGTAAACTTAAAAAGAACATTTTGAAATAAAAATATCTCTGTTATCCTTCAAATGGACATTCATCAAAAGTGTAAAGGTCAAGAAAATTCAAATATCTGCTTAGTCAGTGTCCAATTGCAGATCAAGAGGGGTATTCTTGAAAATTTACCACTGGAATGACTGGCTAGGTTACCGAGCCAGCCATTCCAGTGGTACATTTTCAAAAATGCCCTCTTTGCCTGCAAATGGACATTTCTCAAGATCACTGCAGATGCCGTTTTTGAGCAATTGACCGTTAAAGGGTCAAGTTGACACAAGAAGGGTTAAGTTTCGCGTAATGACTTTATTGGATGTTTTACAGAACATACCCCCCCCCACACCTGCATAAAAGGATTCCATATGTGCCAGGATATAATACAATATCCAAATTTATATGCACAGATTGCACATATTGACTGATAGATGATCCATAGTTATTGGCGAAAATGTGAATTTCGTTTGGTTACTCCGTCTGTCTGTTTATTGGTGTGCACTCTGGGTTATGAAATGCCTTAATGTTCTTGAGACGTCATGATCAGTTGATTGCTATAGGTAGCATTTAGAACGTTGCTAAGTGAGGTAGACATACGATGGCCTACGCAATGTCGATTTCACTCATCAACAATTATGTCATGTTTCGGCTGTTGAATAACAGTCACATTTGCATGTTACTCTTTTAAACGCCAAACCAGTCTCCGAAGAGATGCATAAATTGCAGGCCAACAAATGGCTATTTTTGTACATTGCAGAGATGGGTTGTCTTAGAGAATTTCCTTGTATAAAATCTCCATTTGGAGACCAAGAGAATACTATTTTAGAAATTGTACCACTGAAATGACTGGCTCGGTTATACGAGTCAGTCATTCTACTGGTAAATCTTCAAAAATTGTTCTCTCTTGGTCTGCAAATGGGCATTTCTCAAGAGCACTGCAGAAGCCGCTTTTGGCTGATATGAGTGTTAAAGGGTTAATGGGTCAATGTTGATACTATTTTAGAAAATGTACCACTGAAATGACTGGCTCAGTTATACGAGTCGAGAAATGCCCATTTGCAGACCAAGAGAGGACAATTTTTGAAAATTTACCAGTAGAATGACTGACTCGTATAACTGAGCCAGTCATTTCAGTGGCACTGCAGAAGCCGCTTTTGGCTGATATGAGTGTTAAAGGGTTAACGGGTCAATGTTGATATAAGTAGCATTTTGACGCGCTGATGACAAAAAAGGGAAAATATGTCGACGTGATACTTCCGCTATTCTGAGCTCCGCCAACGTGTTCGGAAAATCAAAATTACTCCGTACAAAGAAAATTATGATTGGCCTTGATGGTGGATTGTCGATATTTACGAGACCCTGGCATTTAGCAGAGTATTTGCAAAAGAATACAGGAATCGATGAATAATAAGAAGTTATTCCCTGTCTTCAGAACAATTACATTTCGAAAGTCGATATATGCATTTTCTCGCTACACATATTTATGCCAGTACGGAGTTTACCATCCGATACTTTTTGAAGGCATAAATATACATCGTCAAGGGACGCGGCACCAGCGGGCAGCAGGGTTTAAACAATGATCACGTGTATCCGTATCTATACTCCTACGGCTAAATCCTATGATAGCCTCTACTCGTTATACGATTATACATTTGTGACTCGACAAAATCGGACGATGTTTGATTGTGTGTCATAGCTTTTGACAAGTCGAATCATACACGCAAAAATGCGTGTTTAAATCACGTGATTGTGTTGGTATCACTGCTCGGTAACTTCATCCAACTATGTCCGATGCTATTTCATCGTATGTGATGGACATGTATGGCATACAAATGTATTAGCATATATGGATATTCATACATGTTGGATCGTTTGTCACTGGCTTAAGAATGCACTCGCGTGCGTGCGTACGTGAGCGTATGCGTGAGTGTGTACGTTAAAGGTTTCGAATACATTCCAACGCGTGCAAAAAAAGTGGGTTGGAGTTTATCTTCAAATGGGCGTGTCATATCTAGAAATTGATTCTTGCATTCGTGTGTATATTTAAACCCTTGTTGTATCAACGTAAGCCTCTACTCGTCAAGTTGGTCAAAACGGCATCTGCAGTCGTATTGCGGAGTGTCCATTTGTAGGACAAGATAAGTGCTTTTCTCTTGGCATGCAAATAAACTCTGGCTAAGCAAAAACTTGCATTTTCTTCACCATTACCACATTGAGGGTAAAGCCGGTAAAATGCGGTCTCTGTAGTCGTAGTGAGAAATGCCAATTCGCAGGAAAAGATAACGCTATTTTTGTAAATCCCCTTGGAAACGGCAAAAAATTATAATTTTCTTGAAGAATCTTGACCGTTAATTGACAGAGCCTATGTAGGGCGTTGAGGGCGTTGAGGCGCTGTTGACACAAGACGGGTTAATACAACGTATCTATTTTATTCTAATCGCATTCATCACTTATCCTTAGATCTACGTATTCATTGTTCTCACCTGCTTATCCATGAAATAAATCGTTTTTTCTCGTTCTTACGGTCTTTATACGCGTGTGATTCTAAATCAGCTAGTTGCATTATCGCGAATGGCATACCTAAGAACACAATATGCGTAGGATTTGAGAAATGTCAACTGAGATCTTTGATGTTGTATTTTTTCAGACTCATGACATTATCGATCTTTAACGTTGAATATCTTCGTTCTCCGCCAACATTCATAAAACGCCATTTAGCGATATTCGATAACACAATCCGGGCTTTCTCGAAAGCACTTCTTGCGAATACTTATGTCAAAGGCATGCGCTCTTTGATGAAAATGGGCCCTGCTATCTATCTATTCGGTTGTCCTGCACCCACAACACTGTGCCCAACGCTTCCCGGATACACCGAGGCCGTACGTAGCCGTTTACACAGTGTTAACATTGAGTACTGCAAAAAACCTGCTTCCCTCAGGATCCACCATATCGCCATTTTTCTTAATTATTACCGTCTGATTAAACGATCGTGGCATACATCAAGACTGAAATATGTTAGAAACTCGGCTGGCTAATATCAGGGCCGAACTTAGGGTTTCAGAGGCGTGTGGGGGTGGGTGGGTAGGGAGGTGGTGGGAGGGTGGGGGTGGGGGGTGGGGGGGGGGGGCGCTGCTTGCAAAGTTGTATTCTTATCTGGGGCCTCGGAACTGTTGTTCTAGAAAGCTAGAGTCCCGTTTAAGCGGTATTGCCGTTGGGCGAGCCTGAGGACGGAGGGATGCATAATTTGGGCACATTATTCTTAGTATACCTGTGCCAGCTATGCGTATAATGTGATGGTAACCAGGGGCACAAAAGTTAAGAGAACCAAATTAGTTAGCGTCACTTTGTGTGGGCCCGGTGCAAATGCACTTACTGCACTGCCAGTACGCTCGACCCTGGCTAAGATGTATAGAAATGCGTACCAATGTCAACAAAATCTGCCATTCCTTAGGTGATTTTAAAATCAACCATTTTCTTTATGCGTTGGTAATATAGGTCTTCGTTTTCAAATTAGTCTTCTAAACACCCGCCTGATAATACATGGATCCATTTCTAGCTATGCCCCGCCCATCTCTAGCTAAACTATGCGTATGATTTGCGCCTGTTGGTATCGAGTTATATACATTGCATCCCGAATTCCCAGAATCCCATGGCCATGGTAACTATACAGCTAGGCCGTTGAATAGTATGAAACCAATGTGACATAGTGTTTTTTCTGCCAATGCTAGCAACAGCGCTCAGACAAAGTAGCTTCAAAATATACAGCAGAATGGGTATTTAATTATAAAGACATACAATTTGTACAAATGGCGAACTGTGCAATGGTCATGACGGACTATTGTTACGCTATTCAGTACGACTCCTGATTGTGACGCAGACTACAATGAAGTAATTGAGTATGACCTCACGCGCTTTAGAGTGCGCTCGGAGTTATCCATCGTCTCACCAGTATGCCAAACTGTCGCCAATTTTGTCAACTCTTTAAAATGTGTCCACTGTCCACTATTATGTGACGGACGAATGGTTTGTGAAATATCATTTTGTTAGCAACAGAATGTGAAGAAAGTCGCCATCATTGAGAAATCTAAAGGGTCAATGATGTAATGCGAATGCGAATGTCACGCCATCTGTGCACTAACACGGTGCGAAACTGACCACGGCTGTCAGCTGCGCTTAAAACTGCACTAATAAGGCAGAATTAATTTAAATGGAATTTCCTCGAAACGGTATTGTCAGGAGACGTGCTTGCACCGTCGTCCGAGCAACACTTCAGAGAAGCGCCTCTATACTAGTGCCATGGCTCAAATACATCTCGATGTGAGCGGCCAATACAACCAACAACACGCACACACTCTGCGTGCTCATATCGTGGTACGAGTGGTAGACGTGATATATATATATATATATATATATATATATATATATATATATATATATATATATATATATATATATATATATATATATATATATATATATATATATATATATATATATATATATATATATAGGGGTGCACGTTGGTTTACGTGGAGGCGGTGGCCCAGCTTCAACGGAATCCTGTCAAGTCGTCTCTTATGCTAGCCATTCGTTTAGTGGGCACCGTGTTATTTTAGCGCCCCTTCTTTAGGAGCTAGGCTAACCATTAGTTATTGAGTCCAGACATATAGGAGTGTATGCCTCGAATGGCTTATGCTTACTTAACTTTGATAACAGGTTGTCTTCCTGGCGGGTGAGCCTGAGTATTCATCTCGGTCCGTACCCATAGAGCCACTCGTCTGGGCGACGGCGCGTACATGTTGTCTGTGCGACGAGCCCGATGACTTCTATCCATGTGTCAGCACACTCACAAATAACAAGACAAGAGCAAGATAACAACAGAGAAGCATTGAATAAGCAGCGTGTATGTTTACGGAGGCGCTGAAGAAGCAGCTAGCAGGCTATGGGAACCTTCCTGGAAGGCATCGATGGCTGATTCACATCTCCGCGTCACGGTAGAGTCAGTCTGCAATCTTCGACTTTGCCGGCGCCGAGCGTGTCGAGAACGAGCCATATAAGACTCGTTCCATCAGAACTAACGTTTATCTGCTTTATGGTTATGTAATTGCCCTGAGGTTCACTGCTAGGCCGCTCCTACTACAATTAATGTTTGCGCAGTGAATCCTACTTTTACTCATAATTGTACTAGAGGTACCGATGAGGGTATAGGGGGGAAGTATGTGAGACATCGCCGTTTCGATTATAACCATCGAGACACCTCAGCCACTTCTCGGGTCGGTTCTAATCAAAGTGGCGGAGGGAGTTACATAACAATTAGTTTGCCAGGAGGCTGGAGAGCCGTAGAAAGAAACAGCTGCGCTAGTAGTAATTTAGAAGGCTGTACAGTCAGTGGCCAATTATGGAATCCCAGCTTGCTATGAAACGGCAGCAAAGCCAGGAAAGAGGCTTTGCAAGAAACAGCACGCCTTCGTTCGAGCAGTTGTCCCTAACTACTTTATCCTAGCAACACGTCTGAGCTAATACTAGTTATGATTAGTCTCGGTATCTCACGTCTTTTAGTGCAGGCACGAGAGACGGCGTTAGTGAAAAATTGTTGCTGCATTTAGAGAAATATAATACATTTATTGAAGCAGTATAGTGTAACTCTCAGCGTTGCACAGTTTACAAATATATAACTAACTAACTTAATAAATGAAAAATAAAGTGTTTTAACGGCGCTCGCCGTGTTACAATTCTATACAGTACACTTAGGTCTAGCACAAATACGGAGCTTACTTATAATCAGCGCTTAAAGAAAATAAAATAACCATGCTACAATAAAAAGGGGCGCCTATTAGTCATTGGCGTTGGAGTTGAAACACGAGAGTTGCTGGCGCCTGTTAGCCATCAGAGTAATGTCCGGCTATGCCATAGTAGTTGTTGGCGCCTCCTCGTCATTGGCTCAAATAATATCACAGAAAGTTATAGTACAGTCAAATCTGTTGTAGTGGATGAAGCACACGGAATCTTTGGTGCGGAGGTGAAAATGCCGCTATTGATGGAGAGGCTGGTTTTATAATAGCCACGGCACAAGGCGACCATCGCTGATTACCTCAGTAGCGGCGCCAAAAGGAATGGTCACAGTAAGAGCAGTTGATCAAACATTGAAGAGGGCACTGGATGCGGGAATGTTTCCAGCTGCCACTTTTCTGGCGTGGTATGGCAGGTTTGGTGAGATATCAGAGCTAACCAATCGTTTCACATATCTGGTTTGGATGTTATAGACCAACGGACTCGGCGTCATTAATATGTATCGGCGATTTCTTCCTAGAAGCATGTCACCACTGATGTTGGCGGCGGTACTGATCCCGACCAGTTGGCTGGGGCGACACCTACAGAGGGGTTCCACAAATTAGTTGGCGGTATACATACGAGTACGGCTCCCAGTCACAGTTTCATGCTCTGACACGGAATATGCTGGTGTATATTTCTTATAGCGAGCTCTGCATAGCAAGGCTATGTCTTTCGCACTGGGTAGACGCCCCGTCCCGGCTGAGGAATACGAAGTTATAGGTGTTGTTGGCATCTATCAAGTCCCTGATTCCGGGTCCCATTCACGCCATTCTATGCTGGTTTTATTTCAGTCGATTATTGGTAAATTCTACAGCTTTTACACGGGTACCTACTCATGGGTGGAGAGAGGCGACGAGGAGTAAAGGAGATTGCCTATGTTTCCAGCGATCCTGAGCAAGAGAGGTTGTTGCTTTGATTGGCGTCTATCGAGTCCCTGATTCCAGGTCCCATTCACGCCATATTTAGGCTGGTTTTATTTCAGTCTAGTATTGCTAACTTCTCCAGTTTGTACACCTGTACCCATGTATACACCTGGGTGGAGAGAGGCGGCGAGGATGGAAGGAGATTGCCTATGTGTCCAACGATTTCTCGTCAGCTATAGCTGATCGCCTGACACTGGAGCATCAGAGTTATAATGGTTAACTAGATTCTAACAACCAGTGTATTACGTATAAGGAAACGCTTTAATCATGAAACTACTGCGTCAGAAAATCGTATTGTAAGTACGTCAGCTATTTGAGGGACACTTTTTCTGTTAGCATCTGAACGGTGGATATTTTCTGAATATGTCGATGATAAATATATATATATATATATATGTGTGTAATAATCCAAATATTATTCAATTATATACCTATACAAATATTTCCCCTTTCCGAACTATGGATCTGTCCAGTAAATGTCAGCGATCTAAATCCGTTCATGGCTACGATCTATCATCAGGAAATAGAAAACGAAATCAATATTTTCCAGTCTCGCTGTGATTGCAATGGTCTTCAGAGTATGTAATCGGGGTAGGTGGGTGGGTAGTGGCGGATCGATGAATTCCTTAACCCCTGTTGTGCCAACGCCCTCA
This sequence comes from Chaetoderma sp. LZ-2023a, assembly GCA_034401795.1. Lineage (NCBI taxonomy): Eukaryota > Metazoa > Mollusca > Caudofoveata > Chaetodermatida > Chaetodermatidae > Chaetoderma > Chaetoderma sp. LZ-2023a. The sequence continues at coordinate 14,177,963 of CM067364.1, forward strand.
AAATGATACTTAGGATATATGAATAACCCTTCAACGGTCAGGATTTTTCGAGAAAGTTATCATTTTTGAATGCCAAGAAAAGACTATTTTGTGCAGAGTTACCTAGGAAATTGACTATAATAGCGTCTTCTTTTCCTGAACATTGGCATTCCTCGCCGCCACTGCAGTGACCTCTTTGACCGGTTTGGCCATCAAAGAGGTAATGATCAAGAAAGTCGAGCTGTTGCTTAACCAGTGGTAATTTGAAGGTTTATTGCAGATATTTTTTGTAATATTTTCCACTGGAATTGTATTTAAACATATTTTATTGTGGCATGTGTACAACGGGATTGGGCACAAGTTTTAGCAACTTATTTCCGCCCTCTCCGAACTGAACACTTATGTGGCAGCACAATGTAAAGTAGTATGCCAAATAATATAACTATTTTGACATCTGAGAGAGAGAGAGAGAGAGAGAGAGAGAGAGAGAGAGATAGAGAGGGGGAGGTGAGGGGGGAGGGAGGGAGGAAGGGAGGGGGAGGGAGAGAGAGAGAGGTGAGGGACGGAGGCGGGAGGGAGGGAGGGAGAGAGAGAGGGTCACTGAAATGACTGGCTCTGTTACTGTTATACACTTTTAGAGGCTTATATTGTGCAGCTAGATGTAATGAAACGAAGTAACCCGTACCATATGATGATTTCATTCCGTATAAATTAATTAATTTTTAGTTGTGAATTTGAATTAGGCACTCGTGTTTCGAATTCTATTTCACAAATTAAAAGAATTATATTAATCTTTACGAAATAAAATCACAATCTGATTAGATTTATTTCGTTTCTTTACATTTAGGTACACAATGTAAGCCTCATATCTAAAAGTATACAATTGTAACCATATTATTCCTGAGCATTCTGGTGTGAATATGCAACTTTAATTGATAAAAGTAGCATTTTGCTCGCGTTGAGGCGCGTTTGGCACAAGAGCGGCGTGTGTCAAAAGGGCCTCAAAGAGTTCAAAATACCACTGACCCATTCAGCTATACAGTTGCTGCTTCATACGATGCGCTGACATCCCTCAAGTAAAGGATTTGATATTTCGACTGTAATCCGATAGTAACCTATTAGCAGACAGGGTGTGATGTCAGGGAGGAAACCGATTTTTCGCTCAAGGACATGACGTCATAAAGATCCCACAATATATTAACACAATCAAATGGCATACATTCGGCACGGAACTGGCAATGGCCCGACTGTAACTATCTGAATTGTATATCTTTACGAATTTACAATTTAATAAACATTATCTTGAGTATTTTGAAACTAATTTCACTGACATAGGCAGCCACAGCTCCCAGTGAAATTAGGTTCAAAATATGTAACACCGTGCCTCTATATTTACCTCGAGCTTCTGAAAATTCCTGGTTCAAAGTGGTAAACTCGCTTCAAATGCGTGCGTAACATGGTGGTAGAAAAAGGCAGGGTTTAGGTAGAAATGGATTCCTTTCTTTAAAAGTGCATATTCACACCAGCCTGCTTGAAAATTATATTGTGAACACTGTATACGTTTAGTGGCTTAAAGTGTGTGCCTAGATGTAATGAATCGAAATAAATCTTAATATATGGTGATTTCATCTCATATACATTAATAAAATGTGTTAATTTGCAAAATCGAAATAAAGACACAAGTCCTTAATGCAAATTCACAACTAAGCATGATGCTAATCTTTACGGAATGAAATGATCTTATGTTAAGATGTATTTCGTTTCATCTAGGCACATAATTTAAGCCTCTAAAAGTATACAATGTAATCATTTATCTTCAAGCATTCTGGTTTGAATAAGCACCTTTAATTTCAAAATAGTCACCACACAATGGCGTATGCTGTAAACGGGTTTGCTACTTCGCATCCAATGGGATGAGAATACACTCGTTATTGGCATCCTCATTTTATGAATGGTCGCTGGAATGGCCAGTATTTGTGGATATCCATATAGTCACTGGGGCTATATGAACTATGCCACGTGTTTTAAACCTTAACTGGCCTTAACCGGTCTTTCACCTATGAATTCCCACGACGAACAACTGTTTAATGTTTTGCAATGGCTTCCAGTCAAATTCAATTCAAAATATTCAACAGAATAAGTTTTATATCGTAAAGAATATACATTGCCAGGAATGTGACGATGAAAGAGTTAGTAAACGTGGCGGTTTAGCGGGAATTATTTTCCATTCCATTTTGCAACAATCACTAAGTGAGCCGGGAACTCTGGCACTCGCACGACCAACACACCCTGTGTATCGCTGGTTGCTAGCATGCTTATTAAGAATAGGCGTACAACTGCTAACTAGATTGAAATCCCCTTTTGACTTTCTACATCTCCGAATTCTAAGAACTCGCATTGTATATCGCTGCGTTACATAACTCGTTACAATAGCAAGGATATTACGTATACATATACATCTTCCTGATAGCGCAGGCTACTGGGCCATAACTGGGCCAATAGGCCAGGTATTCACCAAGTTCTGGGCTCAGTAACATGTTGTATCCGGGAATTGATGCTGTTGAAGCGGCTGGCGTTATTCATTCCTCATCAATATGTCATAGAAACTGTCGATTACCGTTGACAATAGTATATATGTACGTGCATATGACACTAGCTAACGTATTATAAAGACGGCAAGCGGAGTACACGTCACACACTGTCCATATGCATAAAAGGGATTTAGAATCCATACTCAAAAGAGTTGCTTGAGTCAAGAGTCTGTCACGCTTACAATCTTGCCTTCATCGACAATTGCGACCACGCCTCTCTGAAAGAAAACTTCCGGAGCAAGCACGGTTGATAACGTTACCATTGTTCTTCAAACAGGTTCCTGAAATGTCTGCCATTAGATACCATTCAGGTTATATTTCTTGTTAAATAATTCAGGTGTTTTGAAGGAATACGCCTAGGAGTCTGTAGATACAGATATTGCGTCGTTAATGGATCTTTCCCGTTTTAGCTTGGCTCCGCCCATCACTAGATAAGCGCCACCCATAATTCCCCGTGATGCGATTGATCGATCCCCGAATGCCCTGACTATCATTTTCCTGCAAACTATTCGGTTAAGGTGTTGAATATTTTGGAACTGATTTAACTGGCTGCTGTTGCTGCCTATAGTTGATTATGACGTCATACGTTATACGCACGCCGTGGAAATGTCCATTGTCACGCATACATACGATTGACTGCTTTAATTCTTGTTTTGATATACTTTTTTAAAGCCAACTCTCGCGAGATTGACGTGTGCGTGCGTGCGTGCGTGCGTGCGTGCGTGCGTGCGTGCGTGCGTGCGTGCGTGCGTGCGTGCGTGCGTGCGTGCGTGCGTGCGTGCGTGCGTGCGTGCGTGCGTGCGTGCGTGCGTGCGTGCGTGCGTGCGTGCGTGCGTGCGTGCGTGCGTGCGTGCGTGCGTGCGTGCGTGCGTGCGTGCGTGCGTGCGTGCGTGCGTGCGTGCGTGCGTGCGTGCGTGCGTGCGTGCGTGCGTGCGTGCGTGCGTGCGTGCGTCCGTCCGTCCGTCCGTGCGTGCGTGCGTGCGTGCGTGCGTGCGTGCGTGCGGCGGAGTGTGTGGGGAGGGGGGGGGAGCGGCCAGGCGAGGGGGGGGGGGGCGTCCAGGCGGCCTGACGGGCGTCTGGGCTAGCGGACAAACCGTGGGTAGGCTGGCGGCCGAGTGTGTCGTCCCGGTGGTGTTTGTGGAGTTGGCGGGGGTGGGAGTTGTTAGGGGGTGGGGTAGCGTGGGGGTTGGCAGGCATTCGCCAATGCATTTCGTGATACATGAAGATAGCCAATATAATGTATAATGCTTTCAACGTGGCAGCATCAATGCTGTGGATTTGCTACGAGTGAATGCGTCTGAATGAAGTATTGGCTGATGCTATGTTTATTTCAATGGCCAAGTGGACCGCCGTTTTATGTCAGGGCCCACGCTGGTCTGGACTTCTATACATCTCCTGGTAAAAGGGAATCGTACACAAAATACGCCAAGGTAGTTTCTTGAATCGTATTATCTTGAATATCTTTGCACATGGGAAGTCGATTGTGCATGATAAAATCGATGTTAGATTAGTCACGGGTTGTGTGCGTTTGCTTAATTAGTTTACCGACAAATGTTTCTAAATAGATGCTATCTACTCTATCCTTGCACCCACACACGCCACTGTTCTTCATTTGTTAAACCACTTGACTCAGCGCGTTCTGGCGGAACATGGTAACATAATTAACAAATAGAAAACCATGCAAGCGATTAAGAGCTACATCAGTAATTCACCTTTCCAGAGTACCCACCCATCATATGACGTCATAATGAACTGCGTGGTGTGTACAATGGCATCATAATGAATGACGCCATGAAAAGCGTCGATAAGTACGTCATGAACGCATATTTGATGACGGTCTATGGGCTGTTGTACAAATTGTTTGCTTTTACTTTTTAGTAAATATTCTATTGAATATTTTGAAACTAATTTGAATGGGCGCTGTTGCTGCCTATGGCAGCAACAGCACCCAGTCTAATTAGTTACAAAATATTCAACAGCTTCCCTGTATAGTTTTCAGGAAATTGATAGCTATAGGGCAATCGGGTATCGATCAATCCAAACACGGCGAGGTGTGGGTGGAGCTTAGCTAGTGATGGGCGGGGCATAGCTAAAAATGGAAAGGTCTATTGTTGAGGTGTTAGACTAATTAGGAGAATTAAATGTTAGTCTACTCACGAAGCTAGATGTACCCATTGACTGACAGCTAAAACTAAGGTATCCCAATGAAGGAATCTAGTTTTAGCTAGGTCCCGCCCATCGCCAGCTAAACTCAACCCACGCTTTCCCCTTGTTTGGATCAATCTATCCCGGAATCTCAATTTCGAGAAAACTACACAGCTAAGCTGTTGAATATTTTGAGATTAATTTGGCTGGGTGCTGTTGCTGCTCGTATGGCAGCAACAGTGCCCAGTCAAATTAGTTTTCAAAGTATTCAACATAATGTTTAGTAAATAGTCTTTACATACAATTCGTACCACGTGATGGACAATTATGCGTTTAGGACAGATTAAATCGAGTCATTCATGCCATATCTGAGTACGGATTCATCCTGCACGTCTCGTATGATGTCATATGATTGATGAATACACGCGATTCCTCCATTCTCATTTATAGATGCGCGTCTATCGGACTAGAAAATTATAATTTATTTCAAACGTCACATTCCGACTTCCTTAGGTATTTTCTTTCTCAAAAGGTGGTGATTCTGGAAGGGGCATGCCCCAACACCATCTATATGCTAATATGGTGTTGTTATGTTGTCACGCATACATACGATTGGCTGCTTTAATTCCTGTTTTGATATACCTTTTGAATGGCACTGGAATAAGTGGACGTGGTGTGGCGTGCGTGCGTGCGCGCGTGCGTGTGTGCGTGCGTTCTTGCGTGTATGCGTGAGTGCGTAAGTGCGGACAAATAAGTGGTCGGTCGGGATGGTGTTGGTGTGGGTGGGACGGGTTGGTGCGTGCGTGCGTGCGTGCGCGCGCGCGCGTGCGCGTGTGTATTGCAGGCAGGTGGCAATGCATGGTGTTGACGATGATCAATATATATATTCATATTCCTGTTCCATTATCAATGTCCTGTTGCTCAGCTGTGAATGCGCACGTCTGAATGCGTCTGAATGAAGAACTGACTGATGATGTGTTTAGTCCCATGGCCAAGTGGCCAGCTTTTTTATGTTTGGGCCTACGCTATTCTGGACCATCTATACATGTTGTTGTAAAAAGAAATCACGCTGTTCTTTTGAATCATTGTACAAATAATAGTACAGAAAAACACTCAAGGTAGTTTCCTGACACGTATTATATTTGATGCCGTTACACGCGGGACGTAGATTGAGTACGATAACATCGACCTTTGATTTGTCATAGTTGATATACGTTAGGCGAAGACGTTTGCTGACAAGTGTTTCCCAATAGATGTAATCTACTCTACCCATGCATCCACACACGTCACTGTTCTTCATTTGGCAAATTCACATCTACACAGGACGCGAATGGCAACGTAGTTAACAAAACACATGCAAACTATTCAATTGAGAGCTACATAAGAAGCTCTGCTATTTAGTATCACACACTTCCAATGAATGTCTCTACGTTGCCAATGGATCTTTCCACTGTAACCATCCATCATAAGACGTCATAATCAACTACGTGACGTTTAGAATGACATCACGTTCAGTGGCGTCATTATGACGTCAGGAATGACGTAGATAAGTACGTCACGAACGTATTATTGAAGACAGACTATGCTTTGGTGTACGAATTGCATGTATTTATTATTTAATAAATATCTTGTTGACTATTTTGAAACTAATTTGACTGGGCGCTGTTGCCCAGTCATATTAGTTACAACATATGCAACAACTTACCTGTATCTTTATTAGGAAATTGATAGCCAGGGCGTTCGGTGATCGATCAATCCCAACACGGCGAAGTGTGGGCGGAGCTTACTTAGAGGCGGATTGGGTGTGGCTAAAATTTGAAAAATCTATTAACGGTGCATATAGACACCAAAATTCTTGAAAATAAAATTGTTAAAATTGTATACGTGTATATCTTTAAATTATGTATAATGAAACGAAATTTATCTTAACTTATGGTAACTCAATTCCGTATAAATTAATTACAGTTGTGAATTTGGAGAAGAGACACGAGCCCCTAATTCAAATCCACAGCTAATGTATATATATATATATATATATATATATATATATATATATATATATATATATATATATATATATATATATATATATATATATATTTTTTTTTTTTTTTCCACTTTTATTTATAGTTCCCCAAGTTCTTCTTATATCATATAGGCCCTACTTTGGCGCACATAGGGCATGCAGAAGAAAGTCGGAATTCGACGTTTGAAATAAATTAAAATGTTCTATTCCGATAGATTTGCATCCATAAAGGAGAATAGAGGAATCCAGTTTATACATCAATAGTATGACGTTATGATAGACTTCGTGAAGCTTAGGATGAAGTCATAATATATTAACTCATGAATGGCTCGGTTAGAGTCCGTCTTAAGTGCAGAACGCACATTACGCGGAAGTCTAGTTTCAAAACGAGCAGCTAGCACTTCAACGTTCTCACTTTGTTCACCAGGCTGTAATATTATTACTAGCACACAATGTTTATCCATTAACGCATGTGTCATACCATAACGTGTTGCTGTAATAAAGGTACTTGCCGTCCATACAGAATGCACGTTGAAAAAGAGGATCACGATTGATAAGCAGTGTCAAGTCCGAATTGCGGGAAAAAGTGTGCTTACATGGCTGACCATGGACACTTCTTTTGGAATGAGCTGGCGTTGACTCCTCTGAGCTGTCGGACAAGGCAAGGGCCTCAGCAAGTGACATCTTATTTCCGCATCTTGATAATGGTGCGGACTACCTAACCAAATCTATTTTTCCTAACTCTTCATACTTTTCCTGGCCAAATGATATATAGTAATAATAAATAAATAGTAAGAAAACAGCAGAATTTGGTTTGCGACACGAAAGTATCCTAATGCTTGTTCTTCCCATGTGTCGAGTTTGACAAGAAGACGAAGTTTCAGTGTGCACTCTCCCCCTTTTATAATTTTCGGTGACGACACAGGAGGGTGGGTGACCACACCCGAAAATTCTTGCGGGGTTTGTATAGGGAAAGTTTGGATTTATTTAAACCTGGAGTCAGACAAAATTTCCCTCCCGTGTAAAAGGAGTGATTATAAATATAAGAAGGATGGTGTGTCACTTTCGTCTCCACTCAAAGGAAAAATAAGTCTCTGATCAACGTAAAAATCATCGGAACTACTTATTCCCCTGGAAGCTCACCTTTCAATTCGTGTGAAGCATTTTTTTCAGATTGCGTGCTTATAAACGTGCATGTTTTAATTTCAGGCTGAACCGCCCGATGGGGTGTGGGAGAACACGATGACGCCGGCGGCAATTGCCCTGACGCGCCCCTCTCACATCTTCCATCACGCTGTGGTAGATGCATGTTTTGGGCGGCTCTTGTGTTTAAAGCCTTTGATCCAATTTACTGGAAATAGAAGTGAAAGTCACGTGGCTTCTTGTTGTGATAGCACATGGTTGATCAGAAACTTAGGCCATGTTTATGCAATGGCTGAGTATTGTTACTGCTGATTATCTGTTGTTGATGTGGAAGACAGAAATATATGTTTTAAAATCTGTTCCTTGAAACAGCATCCGTACGCATGTGATCTTATACATGCGTCAGCGGGTTGTCTGTAATAAGTGTATTCCGGCCCGTGTTGATCTTGTGCGGGAATATGTAGGTAAGAGAATTTTTGAAATTCTGCGCGGTATGATACTGTCGAAGTTTTGCTGCCGCTTCATCAGCCTGTTGAGAAATGATCTGTATACACGGTAGAGCGATGGTGATTTGAATCACAATTAAGACAGTACAGCTGCCTATGATTATTGTCTGGTTTAAACAGCTCCGTGTCTTACAGAAATTAAGTATACTAATTCCGCCAAACTGGACTGTCTATTCCGGGTGGGCGACCTGCCAATCACCCTCCTCCTTGTGTAGGACTAGTCCCATCCCTACCTAGACCAAACTTAATTTATTATAATACAGCTGGGAAAATGCGTGCCTCAGTTTACAATTACAATACCGTCGTATGAAGATTGTGACTACAGTCAACCTGAGTGTCTATGTTTCTGTCATGTTGATGATTTCATTGACATGTGTGACTGCTTATCTGTGGATGACACTTGTGCTGTTGTGAAGTGTGACGTTTTTATTACCTTGGACGGGGCTGGTACTTGAAGTGCGGGGTCAACTTTATCGGACATGACGTATTTCGCTCTGTAATGGCCGAGCCCATAGGCGGGACAGAGTAACTCTAGAGCGTGGATCACGAAGAAGGGTGCTGTCGTAACTTGAATCAATCCATTATCGAATTCAACGTTTCGGTATCAAAATCCCACTCATGGCGGACGACATACTGCGGGCATCTTGCTCCCTTGATAATATTGACTGTTATTACGTGTGAATGATGTGTACTACTTTAGCTGTTTCCATACAACGGTTCCGGGCGGGGGGTGGGGGGGGGGTAGGCAGAGGGGGGATTTCACCCGTAGCGCATACTGTAAATGGCTGCAGTGTGCTCCTTTCCATATGATCAGTTTTCCGTAAAACGGATAAGAAGATGACTGCGGAAAACGTTGACTGGTGTTGATGGCAGTAGTGTACTGTTGTATGGACGTCTGGGCTGCTGTGTGATGCTGATGTATTGTGTATTGGGCATATCCAGGTTTCCACTCTGGTGAATGCCGAGTCTGGTGCAGTTGCAGAAAAGTCGGGATCGCCGAAAGCGATGTACTTCCCGCATCTGTGCGAGAGGAATGTTGCAGACAAATATGTCTCTAACTTTTTCGATTTAAAACGTTAGGTGATTGCTATATTGTGTTGTTGCTGATGTTTAATGTCTCTGTTATATCTTCCTTATAACCGGATGTGTATGTTCACAACGGTGAATTAATGTATCCAGCCTTGCAGGCAAGTGTGTAATGTGTGCTTCTGGGTTGCTGTGTCCGGTGTGATGCTCTGACTGCTCACACGGGAGGGGGGATTTGTCAGGCATGTGTGGATAGGGTTGCCCATTGGAATGGAGAATTGGTCATCTCCCGTTACATGGTGGTTGGTACTTTGTCATAGTTTTTAAGTACCAGGGAAATTCGAGCCGAGAGTCGGGTGGTGGTGCGGATGCGGACAGGATTGTCACTTGGAGGGGTATTGGTCTCGCGATTTTGGGGCTCGGATGGGTACACCAAGATGTGTGGTTTTGCTGTTCTGGACAAGCCAAGGCCACATCCGGCCTCTTTACTTCCATGCAATCCACTACATGTTCCACTCCACAAGAAGCATGGCCCGGGGCAGCCACAGCTTCTGCTTGTGGTAACTCTATAGGGGGGGGGGGGGGTTATAGCATGAAGTGGGTGGGAGTGGGAAGAGGTCGGCAGAACAACTTGTCCGTCCTTCTCCTTGGACGAAGCAAATGATACAGTCTTCAGATACGACTTCTCAGATCTTGTAGACCCACTCTGAGTTAGTTATTTGTTCACCAGCCTTCTGGCTTGGTAGAAGGCGGGTCGAACTGGCACCGCGGTGCTCTGAACTAATGTCGCTAATACTTGTTTCCAGAGACATCTGTATGGGTGCCAGTGTCACGTGAAATGCCCAGCCCAAGCTCTGGCACTTGGTCATCACTGACACAAGGTTGAAGTCCATTGAAGTGGATGACTGAGGTCAGACCATCTGAAGCACGGATACAGTAGTTCACGTCCGACGTCTTGCCTACTACCACATAGGGACCTTTCCACTGGTAACTCAGTTTACTCGGCACGTTTGCAGAACGTGGCAAATCATCTACTAAAATCATTATTCCCACTTCATATGGGTCTCCATGCAACTGCCGGTCATGCCATGTTTTCTGACGCTCGTGTGCAGTGGATAAATTGCTCTCACTAGCTCATGGGTCTGTTCTATCCACTGCCGCATGAGCTCTACATAGAGAGACAGTGAATTTTTCTCCACCGGAATCCTGGGCAGGGCAGATCCAGTGGTAAGTCTAATTCACGGCCTAACATTAACTGTGCAGGGGTATAACCCATGCTGGAATGCACTGAAGTGTGATATGCCTGGGAGTCATAGATCCCAATCTCAACAATCAAGGCATTTCCTTCATCAACATTTCCGCTATGGTGCGGTTAAATCGCTCCACCATCCCATCTCTACACTGATGTTTTGACGATATGATACAATTTGCAGAGCTCGGAGATCAGCTGGCTCTCAAAATTACTTCCTTGATTGGAGTGCAGCTCATACGGCATTCCAAACTGGCAGAACACATTGCTTGCCAGGACCTCTGCTACTGTGGATGCCTCTTGGTCCAGCAAAGCAAATTCTTCCACCCACTTCGTAAAATAAACTTGTAATACGAGAATGTATTTATTTCCTTCATCCATCATAGTCAAGGGTCCGAGCACATCAATAGCCACTCGCTCCTCGGTGCACCAACCATCTTTATCTGAAGAGGTGCGGAGTGGTGCTGACCAACAGCACGTCTTTGACATGGGACACAATTGGCAACCCATGTCCTCACACTATCGCGAATTTCGATACAGTGGAATCTCTGTTTTATCCGGTTAATATCCACTCCCAGATGAGCGGCGTTATCATGTAGTTGGAGAAGTATGTCATTCCGATAATGCTCAGGGCTCACAATGTGGTTATTAATGTAGAGCATGCTTTCATGCATATGGCAGTCTTTGAGCAGCTGGTAGTAGTATTTTGCTGTTGTGGATAATGGTGTAACAGATTCCTGGGGAGGACGTAACCCCTCCTGGACCCATGCATATATATTTCATGTATGCGCGTCTGTTGCCTGTTTGTGAGCGACTGTCTCTGTGTTCCACTCTGTGCACCACAGTTCGGGGAACACCGGAGATGGCTGCGTTGTATGTGTCATGGTGGCGGCTACTTCGGGTTCGTCCTCAAGCCTGATTCTGCTCAAGGCATGGGAATTTCCATGCAGTTTGCCGTTAAGGTTAAGGTTAAAAGTCTGCAGGGATTCCAGCCACCTCGCTACCTTGCCTTCCATATTTTTTAGGTAGCTGAGCCAGCGTAGTGAGGCGTGATCCATACGGAGAGTAAATGGGCGACCATATAGAAAGTGTTTGTAGTATTTGAAAGAGTAGACCGCGGCCAACAGTTCTCGCTTAGTGGTCGCATAATGTGTCTCAGTCTTATTCAGAGTATGCGAACCATAAGCCAATGCCTGCTCCGTTCCATCCTCTGTGACCTGAGATAGAACTTTACTAGTAAAGTACAAGGCGCAGTTAACCCTTTTACTGCTGAATATAAGGCGCAATTAACCATCTTCAGCTGAATTACAAGTTTCAATTAAACCCTTTACTGCTGAATTGTACGTTTCAATTGACCCCGTTTCTGCTGAATTGCAAGACGCAATTAACCTTTTTATGCTGAACTGCAATGCACAATTAACACTTTGACCGCAGATTTACAACTTTCAATTAACCCTTTAAATATCGAATGACAAGTGTCAATTAACCCTTTTACTGATGAATAGCAAGGTTTGGTTAATCCTAGTACTTCAGAGGGGCAAGTGTCCATTAACTCTTCTGCTGCTAAATTACATGGCTCAATTAACCCGTTTACTACTGAATGGCAAGTGCCAGATCGCCTTTTTACGGCTTGAGTGCTACTGTAAAGAATACACTAATTGATGTGATGGGGATTTAATTGCCATTTAATAACAGTTAAGGCATGAACTTATGAATGCCAATATGTAGGTTGAACTTATTCTAAATGCCAAGGATGTCTGCTGAATATCTTTCAAAACAAATCAACTAGAAATTGTTCCAGCCTATTAACCCTGGTAAAATAGTACTTGTGAAATATTAGATTTGTATTAACCCTTTTATTCCGCAGAATGTTAACTTTAATTTCAATGATTGTGTAATAATTCCGCACGGCTTATTAAGCATATTGAAAAGATCATTCGCTTCTTAACATTTTAACCGCCGTATGGTCAATCCCGGATTTACCTGTTGCCTGCTCAATGGGAAATCAACGTGCTGATTTAGTGACCAGTTTTGTGTCTGTATATAGAACTTCTGTAATATCACCTAGACGATTGATCCAAATGACAAGAAATATTATCTAGATCAGTTCTAGAAACGAAATATCTGGATTGAACGTGAAGTACAAGAAAATAGCGTCTCGTTCGAGTTCATGCACTCTTGGAAGCTGTATACCTTTTCATGGAACAGATCTAGTTAGTATTATTATTATTATTATTATTATTATTATTATTATTATTATTATTATTATTATTATTGCCCTGTAGGTGGGGCTTAGAATACACCTTCCGTATCCTCTGCGTGTCGTAAGAGGCGACAAAATGAGGTAAGGCTGAGGTAACCCTGACAGAGTGATGAAGACTGAAGTACCAAGCCGCACCGAGCACTCTAATAAACCATGGATCAACGCACTTAACACTTATGATCATGTCGATAGTCACTTTAGGACTGGCTGTATGATCAGCGAACGAAAAGAAGAAGAAGATTTTTATTATTATTATTATTATTATTATTATTTTTATTATTATTAAATTAATCTGCATGTGTTAATTTGGATTTCTACAGGTATCCTTACCCAACAACTATAAGACCGCGAAGGTATTCTTATGCATCAACCATGACACCACGATGGAATACATACACAGCAAGTACAGTGCCTGGACGGTATCCTTACCCATCAACCATGGCACCACGATGGAATACATACGCAGCAACTACACCACCACGGCGGTATCCTTACGCATCAACCATGGCACCAAGACGGAATACATATGCAGCAAGTACAGTACCACGACGGTATCCTTACCCATCAACCATGGCACCACGAAGGAATACATACGCAGCAACTACAGCGCCACGGCTCTATCCTTACGCATCAAGCATGGTACCACGATGGATACAAACGCGGCTACTACAGCACCACGACGGGACCCTTACGCATCAAGCATGGCACCACGATGGAACACATATGCAGCCACTACAGCAGCACGGCGGTACCATTACGCAAGAAGCATGTCACCACGATGGAATACATACGCAACAATTACACCAGCACGGCGGTACCCTTACGCATCAAGCATGGCACCACGGTGGAATACATACGCAGCAACTACAGCACCACGGCAGTATCCTTACGCATCAAGCATGGCACCACGATGGAATACATACGCAGCAACTACAGCACAACGCCGGTATCCTTACCCATCAACCACGGCACCACGATGGAATACATACGCAGCAACTATAGCACCACGGAGGTATCCCTACGCATCAAGCATGGCACCACGATGGAATGCATACGCGGCCACTACACCAGCACGGCGCTACCCATACGCATCAACCATGGCACCACGATGGAATACATATGCAGCAACTACAGCACAACGCTGGTATCCGTAACCATCAACCATGGCACCACGATGGAATACATACGCAGCAACTACAGCACCACGGCAGTATCCTTACGCATCAAGCATGGCACCACGATGGAATACATACGCAGCCACTACAGCACCACAGCAGTATCCTTACACATCAACCATGGCACCACGATGGAATACATACGCTGACAGAAACCTCGAGTGCTGAAGACGGAGGTTCCATGCCGCACGGCGCACTCTAATAAACCATGGATCCACGCACTTAACGCTTATGATCATGTCGATAGTCACTTTAGGACTGGCTGTATGATCAGCGAACGAAAAGAAGAAGATTATGATTATTATTATTATTATTATTATTATTATTATTATTATTATTATTATTATTATTATTATTGTTATTGTTATTATTATTATTATTGTTATTATTATTATTATTATTATTATTATTATTAAATTAATCTGCATGTGTTAATTTGGATTTCTACAGGTATCCTTACCCATCAACTATAAGACCGCGATGTGATACATACACAGCAACCAGCGCACCATGAAGGTATTCTTATGCATCAACCATGACACCACGATGGAATATATACACAGCAAGTACGGTGCCTGGACTGTATCCTTACCCATCAACCATGGCACCACGATGGAATACATACGCAGCAACTACACCACCACGGCGGTATCCTTACGCATCAACCATGGCACCAAGACGGAATACATATGCAGCAAGTAGAGTTCCACGACTGTATCCTTACGCATCAAGCATGACACCACGATGGAATACATACGCAGCAACTACAGCACAACGCCGGTATCCTTACCCATCAACCATGGCACCACGATGGAATACATACGCAGCCATTACACCAGCACGGTGGTATCCCTACCCATCAACCATGGTACCACGATGGAATACAAACGCAGCTACTACAGCACCACGACGGGACCCTTCCGCATCAAGCATGGCACCACGATGGAACACATATGCAGCCACTACAGCAGCACGGCGGTACCCTTACGCAATAAGCATGGCACCACGATGGAATACATACGCAACAGTACACCAGCACGGCGGTACCCTTACGCATCAAGCATGGCACCACGGTGGAATACATACGCAGCAACTACAGCACCACGGCAGTATCCTTACGCATCAAGCATGACACCACGATGGAATACATACGCAGCAACTACAGCACAACGCCGGTATCCTTACCCATCAACCATGGCACCACGATGGAATACATACGCAGCCATTACACCAGCACGGTGGTATCCTTACCCATCAACCATGGCACCACGGTGACATACATGCGCGACCACTACACCAGCACGGCGGTACCCTTACGCATCAACCATGGCACCACGATGGAATACATATGCAGCAACTACAGCACAACGCCGGTATCCTTACCCATTAACTATGGCAAGACGATGGAATACATACGCAGCAATTACACCACCACGGTGGTATCCATACACATCAACCATGGCACCACGATGGAATACATACGCAACAACTACAGCACCACGGCGGTATCCTTACGCATCAAGCATGGCACCACGATGGAATACATCCGCAGCCACTACAGCAGCACGGTGGTACCCTTACCCATCAACCATGGCACCACGATGGAATACATACGCTGACAGAAACCTCGAGTGCTGAAGACGGAGGTTCCATGCCGCACGGCGCACTCTAATAAACCATGGATCCACGCACCTAACGCTTATGATCATGTCGATAGTCACTTTAGTACTGGCTGTATGATCAGCGAACGAAAAGAAGAAGATTATTATTATTATTATTATTATTATTATTATTATTATTATTATTATTATTGTTATTATTATTATTATAATTATTATTATTATTATTATTATTATTATTATTATAATTATTATTATTATTATTATTATTATTATTATTATTATTATTATTATTATTATTATTATTAGTATTATTATTAAATTAATCTGCATATGTTAATTTGGATTTCTACAGGTATCCTTACCCATCAACTATAAGACCGCGATGGGATACATACACAGCAACCAGCGCACCACGAAGGTATTCTTATGCATCAACCATGACACCACGATGGAATACATACACAGCAAGTACAGTGCCTGGACGGTATCCTTACCCATCAACCATGGCACCACGATGGAATACATACGCAGCAACTACACCACCACGGCGGTATCCTTACGCATCAACCATGGCACCAAGACGGAATACATATGCAGCAAGTAGAGTACCACGACGTTATCCTTACCCATCAACCATGGCACCACGATGGAATACATACGCAGCAACTACAGCACCACGGCTCTATCCTTACGCATCAAGCATGGTACCACGATGGAATACAAACGCGGCTACTACAGCACCACGACGGGACCCTTACGCATCAAGCATGGCACCACGATGGAACACATATGCAGCCACTACAGCAGCACGGCGGTACCCTTACGCGATAAGCATGGCACCGCGATGGAATACATACGCAACAATTACACCAGCACGGCGGTACCCATACGCATCAAGCATGGCACCACGGTGGAATACCTACGCAGCAACTACAGCACCACGGCAGTATCCTTACGCATCAAGCATGGCACCACGATGGAATACATACGCAGCAACTACAGCACAACGCCGGTATCCTTACCCATCAACCATGGCACCACGATGGAATACATATGCAGCCATTACACCAGCACGGTGGTACCCTTACCCATCAACCATGGTACCACGATGGAATACATACGCAGCAACTACAGCACCACGTCGGTATCCTTACGCATCAAGCATGACACCACGGTGGAATACATACGCGGCCACTACACCAGCACGGCGGTACCCTTACGCGTCAACCATGGCACCACGATGGGATACATATGCAGCAACTACACCAGCACGGCGGTACCCTTACGCGTCAACCATGGCACCACGATGGGATACATATGCAGCAACTACAGCACAACGCCGGTATCCTTACGCATCAAGCATGGCACCACGATGGAATACATACGCAGCCACTACAGTAGCACGGTGGTACCCTTACCCATCAACCATGGCACCACGATGGAATACATACGCAGCAACTACAGCACCACGGCGGTATCCTTACGCATCAAGCATGTCACCACGATGGAATACATACGCAGCCACTACAGCAGCACGGTGGTACCCTTACCCATCAACCATGGCACCACGATGGAATACATACGCAGCCATTACACCATCACGGCGGTACCCTTACGCATCAAGCATGGCACCACGATGGAATACATACGCAGCAACTACAGCACCACGGCGGTATCCTTACGCATCAACCATGGCACCACGGTGTAGTACATACGCAGCAACTACAGCACCACGGTGGTATCCTTACGTATCAACCATGGCACCACGAATGAATACATACACACCAGCTATAGTAACACGAAAGTACCATGACCCAGCACCTACGCCAACACGAGGAATGGATACATACACATCAACTGAAAGATCCTAGTGGGGTCGTACTTGGCCAATCGCGCAGGAAACCACATTTGGATGCACATCAGAAGGATAGAACATCACATTTGGAGTCGTAGCAGACAACTAGAGGAGCGTGATGGGAATCATACTAGGCAAATAGAGGATTATGAATGGAGTCGCACCAGAGAGCTGGAGGACAATATTTTGAGGCATACAAGACACTTAAAAGAGGACAACTGAAGACGTATCAAAGAACGCGAAGACCATGTCCGGAAGCGAACCAGACAAGAATAGGTATGTATGAGTATGTCGTCATAAAACACTAAGTTATAATCATAAATGACGAATCGAAAAAAGATTATGTCGGTATAGCTGTGTGTTGTTTATATCTTGATTCTGTCTAGAAAACACACTTCAGATGGAGGAGCACATTAAATGCTAATCCATGACATCTTCCCGTTCATTTCGTACACTGGAAACCAGTTGCACTACCCACATGCATCTATGACAGGTTTTCATCTAATTCACACATCTTTTGATTGATGTAAGTCATACATCTTTCGGCTAGTATAACATCGAGAATAGTTTAAGTGGCTCATTAGGGGAGATTATGATCTCCGCCAACAATTTTAACACAAAATGATATGCGTGAGGTCGGATAGCTGATACGATTATCTAACGGTTTTATTAATCACCATTACACACTTTAGTTGCCAGCTAAGCTTCTTATACTAGATTCGTCATTCAACTGCTTAATTTTTACTAAGCCCTGTGAACGGCCAAATGCAGAAAAAAGGCATGTGTACTATAATAAATAGTATGTTGACTATTGTGAAACTAAATTGACTGGCAGCTGTTGTTGCCTATGGCCATAGTAGTCAACAGCTATAATGTGATATGTATTAAGTGTACGTTTCCTGGCCTTTAAGGGTCAATGGGTTAGTTAATGTATCGTCTATAATCTACCACATTAATATGAATATCATTTCACATATGTCTATGGGGAAGGGGGGGGGGGGAGTGGGTGGGGGGGGGGGGGGGGTGGGGGGGGGGGCGGGGCTGGGGAGGAGGCGGCACATACAAAAAGCTTTATCATTTAGTATATTTTAACCGCTCTTTTCCCAACATAACCTTTTATTTGTCAGACCGGCAAAAACGGCCAGAGCGGCGTACGTGTCCATTTGTAAGCCTAGAAACATGAAACACAATTTTAAATTTACGACCGGAATTGATCACATAGGCATCGACAACATTCGGCTAAATTAGTTCCAAAATATTAGACAGCTTACCTATATAGTAGTTATGGAATTTGGATTCTAGGAATTCAAGATTCAAAGTTTTAAAACACGGATATAAAGTGAGTCGAGCATAGCTTGAAATTGGCATTGCATAGCTTGAAACGGTTCCCTATGTGGCGTTCGCCTCTTAAAGCTGTAATCAAAGCAGTGCACGTTTCACGTTCGGTTCTGTACTTAAGGATATGGTGTAAGATGTGGAGATGTTCTACTCTTTTTGCTGGGTTGAGACTCATGTTTGAGGGTTACACATTTGAAAAAGACACGAATACATCCCTAGCTCGAAAATGTTGAACGAGATATTTACTCGCTAATACGGTCTAAGTGTTCTCTATTTCTTAAAAATAAGGGCGGTTCCAAACTTGTTTCACGATGCGGGCGCTAAAGCCACACACGACACGATCGCCGTCTACTGCAACATGATTGTAGTTCGACCATGGATGGATAGTTTATTGCAAAAATCCAACATAAGGATACGGCAATACAAGTACAATCGTATACATAAACAAGATATATGAAACAACTATAGGCCCTATATAAATAAATAAACACTACTTAATTACATATATACATATTATACAAAGCAATAGGCAAATCGCGTCCACAACCGGATTAACTACTGCAAACGATTGATCCACATCAAGTTATGCGCCGAACATTTGCAGCCCCGCCCACGTTCTGAGCGTGTTTGGATCGATTTATGTACTTTGAACCCTGAGGTCACAGGATACCCTTTTTTCAAGGTTCTATACAATTAGGTTGCTGAATATTTTGAAACTAACCAGACCGGGCGCCATTGCAGTCTACAAGTGCACCAACGCCCAGCCGAACTAGCCTCAAAATGCTAACAGAATGTTCATCAGATAGTAATTAACCATTCAAAGGATCTGCAAACTTGACGAACTTTTAAATGATTATGGTTGAGTTAAATCCGTCATTCGTTAGGTAGTTTGATTGTGACGTCAGCCATCATATGGCGTAATTGATTGTGGCGTCATATACTTGAGTGACTGATCGGATCTCACCATTAGAGATATTTATGAGCAACTGTTATATTAGTATACGGTGTTTATCAATCTTACGATGAAGTGGGGAACATTACCTCAAGGCATTTTGTTTCTCCATAATGACGTTGACAAATTTTAGAATCATCTTAGATATGTTTCTAGAGCCACGATTGCATGACATTAATAAGACAAATCTGTCTTGCTCATTTAAAGAAGCAAAGTTAGAACAGCTAGTCAACTCAGAAAATAAAGAATCCCTAGCTTCCTGGAATGTAGGACATTCTAAGACAAAGTGTCTCTCATCTTCTACTTTAATTAGATCACAGAGATTACAGAGTCGGGACTATACAGGTATCTTGGGCCGACAGTATCTATCTATTTCGATATACAGACGGCCATGTATGTCCGTGTCTCTATTGGGAGATTTACGGTCTTGAACCCGATGCACAGAAGACACTTCCTAGCGTAGCAGAACATGTTATAAACAAATGGATGATGGAGTAAACGTTTTAAAAATAATAATTTTTAGATCTGTAGATCTAAAACTGATTCTGGAAGTGTAGATAGGTATGGTTCTAGTTGGGGCGTGGCCATGGCGGGACCAACGGTATAGATCTTTTAGTATGCCTATACAAGGCCTGGGTGTAATAAAGTGAACTTGAACTTGAGTAAATTAGAAGTATTCGATTTAGAAAGGGCCATACAAAACGCTGGCATTGTGCTAGGAATGATTATCAAAGAGGGCTGGGCCAAAATTCTAGATCACGTCGGGGCAATCAACTGCACCCCACCCCACCCCTGAGAAATGTATACGTGCAGAAGCTCTCGGCGGTTACCGCCTGGATTTTTAAAGGTCTATGGGACTATTGTTCTGAAACAAGCAATGGACCTTTCCGGTTTTAGCTATGACCCGCCCACCTCTAGCTAAGCTCCACCCACAAATCGCCGTTATGGGATTGATCGATCCCAGAATGCCCTAACTATCAATTTCCTGAAATCGATACAGGTGAGCTGTTGAATAGTTTGTGATTAATGTGACTGGTGCCGGTCAAATTAATTTCAAAATATTCAGCATAATGTTTATTAAATAGTAAAGACATACAATTCGTACAACAACTCATAGTTCGTCTTCGAAATATTCGTTCGTGACGTACGTATCTACATCGTTTATGATGTCATAATGACGTCATTCATTATGACGTCATTCTACACGTCACGTAGTTGCTTATGACGTCATATGATGGATGGATAAGGTGGAAAGGTCCATTACCGATATACTATGCGATTCGTTTTACTGACCTTGATTGTGTTTGTACTTGTCAATGAAAATGTCTTGGGGAGTGGGCATTCCCTGTCCCCTATTCCTACCGCTACGTTTGAGTAGCTTAGCCTGCTTCATAATCGACCGTTCTAGTATAAGCTATACCCCGACCGTCTCTATCTAAGCTAAGCCCATACCTCGCTCGTGTTGGGATCAATCGATCTCTGAGCTTCCTGACTATCAATTTCCAGAAAACTGTACAGGTAAGCTGTTGAATATTCAACACCATGTTTCTTAAATAGCAACACATACACTTCGTACAACGTGTTTGATTATTAAGCATTAAAGACAGGTTTAATCGAATCATGCATGACGTCATGATTATGACGCCAGCATACACGTCGGCTAGCTGATTATGATGTCATATGATTGAGTAATGAAATGAATTCATGATTTGCTTTAGGCAGCAAAAACTTCCAGTCGAATTAGTGGCAAAGTATTTACCGGCTTACGTGTACCGCTGAGTTGAAACAGTCTTTCAATTCACCCTATAGTACAGCTCATAAATACGTCAACACGATGCTAAAATAAAAACAGAAACAGAGTTGGTATGGACATTTTTAACAAGATGGAAACACTGTTCTGCTAAAGATCTTGAAAATAATTGAATTTGAAGACATTGCTGCCTTAATTGGGCATGCTGTAATGGTTTCCAATCCAATTATGTTTAAAATACCCAAGAGTATGTTTTAGTTTGTTTTGGAACGTCTTAAGTTTTTTCTGAGTTGTACTGTAAGCGCTCATGCGTAGGTTCTGTTTCTAATCGAGCGAGGATTTTGCAATCATGATATGGAATATGTTTTTTAGTTCCGACAACGAAGACACTTGGTAAAATAGCAATGGACATTTCCAATTCATCTATTAATCATATGACTTCGTAATCAGCTACGTGTCATGTACGATTACTGTATTCTGCGGATGTAGTAGTAGAAACATCCTACAGCTGCAATCAGTCCTTCTTCACTCTTGAGTAGTGTGTCTTGTCCTCAGCCAAAATCATTAGCTTCCTCAGACCCATCCTTGACTTGAGTGCACCGAGTCCTGTTTTCTTGAGGTCACCTCTTAGGACGCTTAGCAGATGTACGCAATGACGTCCTCTCCTGACTTTGTATTTGCTGGCTCTGAGTAGGGTGCTGGCCAATGCCGTCTTGAATGATATAATTAGGTTCGTCAGGCACATATACTTGATGACGGACTAATGCGTTGCGCTAGGAACTGTATCGCCTTACTTTTTAACAAGCATACTGCTGACTAGTTTGAAACGTTGCAGCAACAGCAACCAGTCACATTATTTTAAAACTATTACAACAGCTGCCTACCTGTATAGCTGTCTGAAAATTGATAGTCAGAGAGTTCAGGAATCGATCGATCCCATCACGGGACAAGTGTTGGTGAAGCTTAGCTAGAGATGGGCGGAGCATTGCTAAAATTGGATACCTTCATTACTAATCTTAACGTCCAGAAATGCACGCCCTCTGATAGCTCCTGATAGCTCCTAACTTTCAAATTATTCGAACCGTGTGCAGATTCATTCCGATGTTATTTGTAGACCAAGAGTAGGCTATTTTTGAAAATTTGCCCCTGGAATGACTGGCTCGATCACCGAGCCAGTCATTACAGTGGTCAATTCTCAAAAAATAGTTTTCTCTTGGTCTTCAAATGGTCATTTTCTATGAGGAAAATTTAAATTTTCTTGACCAAATTCGAGTGTTAAAGGTTCAAAATATCTAAACCTGTTATCGATCCTGTCATTTCGGTTATACATGTCAAAACGTATCCACACACGCTACAAATCGACATTTTTCAAGACTTCAAATACCAGAATGTACCAGCGATGCCACACTATCGCCATATCAAATAGCTACAGTACGCTTTCGGCAACTTTGACGTTTTGCACCACCACTGCCCCACCACATCCAAACTCCACCCCTGTGGCGAGGCCTAATTCATACATCGCCTCACAATTCGCAATTATATGAGCAATGTACACAGCAACTTTGGTTGAATTCTGCCAAATTTGCCATTTTTCCCATCCCTCCCCACCCACCTACACACTCCAACTCCACCTAGCCCTCACGCTGAAGGCGGCGAATGAGGTAAACATTGTCTCGCAATCCACACTTATATAGGTCATCCAATTTTGGGGACTTCCGCCAAATTAGATTTTCTGCCCACTCCTCCCCACTCCATCCACCACACTTCCAACAAACCCCACCACACCCCACCTTAAGGGCGTAGTCTAATGAAAATGTTGTCTTGCAGTCCGGTTTCGGAGGAGATGAAGACGGACAGACGGACGGACGAACCGGTGAATGCGATTATAAAGATTCCCTCTGGGTTTTTTCAAAGCGCGTCGGGATAATAAAAGCGATGAAATTAACCTTTCAAGTTTTAGCTATGCCCCGCCCATCTCTGGCAAAGCTCCACCCACATGTTGGGATCGATCGATCCCTGAACTCCCTGACTATCAATTTCTTCCAGATACATGTTACCTGTTGAATATTGTGAAATTGATTTTACTGCACGCCGTTGCTGCCTATGGCGTAATGATTATGATGGCAACCTACAGGTTACGTAGTTGACTATGACATCATATTATGGGCGGATAAACTGGAACGGTCCATTGGTCACGATCACTAAAACATCTTTGCTGACAGTAACTTAACGCCTTCTTCATGATACTCTTTGTTCATAGATTATGGATAACCTACAAGATGTTAATATTCCTGAACACTGACGCATGGCCAGTGATGGATGTGACGACGCTGATATTTGCAACAGAGAGGCATAAGAGTCCATAGGGGCATACGAGTCTATGCATAGCAATACGTATTGCCATAACTATTATCATAAAGCATATTTTAATTAAAGCACATTGATTTCAACGTATTTTCTGTACATGTGCGTGCGTGCGTGTACGTGCGTGTATGATTTTGTCATCTGATATATGCTTCATTCAAACTATTCCAATATAATACTGTGCACGTCTTTTGTCAGGATTGCGGAATATGTCGCTTGCTTATACGCCCATAACAGGTCAAGGGAGACAATCCGTTGTAGAGAAAATTACTTAGTCTTTGCTCCTTTTGAATTATCCTAAGCAGGCATAGGATGTTTGATGTCTTTGCAAATAAAGCAACATTCGGTTGATTAATGTTCAGAATATTGTATCTGTATTGAGTTAATGTTAATATCTTATCTGGGGTTGAGGGTGATGTAGTGGCTCGGAGCGAATTGGAGGGCGTGGGTGTGTGGGCTGGGCGGAAGTATTAAACTACCTCAGTCGGTAGTTTGTGTAGGCAAAATATGTGGGTCGAATAAGTGTGAAGACCTCCAGGTGCCAATACTCCATCCCGCTCCCACCATCTTAACACCTCCACGCCTGTCATGCATCCATTATTCAATACATCCGTCCACGCATCCATTAGTCCATCGATTCATGGCAAAATCTATCCACACATTCTGCCATCTGTCCTTTCTATCCTCATGCGCAGCCGTAATTTCTCAGAATTCCTCAGAATTTTCTGTGACTCTTTGTTGTTCACTGTAGCTTTGCTAACCATTTAATGGCAACGGTCCTCAAATTGGCGTTGCAATGGTAATGAGAACAGTCTATGTGCTGGTCAAGAGAATACTATTTTTGAAATGCTACCGCTGGAATAACGAGCCGGCAAGTACAGTGGTAAATTAAAAAAAAAAGTGTTCTCTTGGCCTGCAATTGGGCATTCCTCAAGTCCACTGCTTGGGCCATTTTATGACCGGCTTAACAGATACAGATTTAAGTTCGCGCATGGCTGGTTGAATATAGAGTATATTCCATTGGTGATTTCTAACTAACATTTTCATTCTTCACTCGTGTTCTTTATTCTACAGTATAATGCATAGATCACAAAGTCGATGTTTGAAGTGCAGACTATCTTAATCATCTAAAGTCATAATCCAGTACGTCACATATAGATTGCCGTCATAATCAATTACGTCATGAATGACGTAATTAACTCCGTCATAAAAGTGTAATAGTTCATCAAAGTGTACACATTGTATGACGTTATGTTGATTATTTTGAAACTAATTTGACTGGGTGTTATTGCTGCCATAGGAAGCAACAGCGCCCAGTCAAATTTGTTTCACAATATTCAACAAGTTACCCGTATAATTATTTGGAAATTGAAATGCTTGGATGTCAGGGTTTGATCGATCCAAACACGGGCAAAACATGGGCGGAGCTTAATTAGAGATGGGTGGGGTATAGCTAAAACTGGATTCATTAATACAGTTACAGATAACGTTTTAAAAATAGGCTGTTTATCATATCGATTGTTGATCGATTTTGATGTAACCCTTTAAACAAAAAAGATCGGATTCGCAAAATCAATTAAACTTTTACTAAATATATTGTTGAATATTTTGAAACTAATTTGCCTATCAAATTCGTTTAAATTAGTTTCAAAATATACATCTGAGGAGTTTTCTTGGTTTTAGGTACTACTATACCAGTGCTTTGATGGAAACGAATCAATGGGCCATTCCCCTGTATCCGTCCATTATACGAGTACTAATATGACGTCATAATCAATTGCGTGACGTGTATAAATACATCACAATGAATGGCGCCATTATGACGCCATGCATAGCGTAGGTAAGCACGCCACGAACGCAGAGTTGAAGACGGACTATGCGTTGTTGTACGAATTGTATGTCTTTACTATTTAGTAAATATCCTGTTAAATATATTGAAACTAATTGGACTGGACGCTGTTGTTGCTCCCTATAGCAGGGATCGATCGATCCCAACATAGCGAAGTGTGGGTGGAGCTTAACTAGCGGGGGCCTAGCTAAAACTGGAAAGGGCTATTCCATGCGTACAAATCACATATCATGTATAAGTCAGTGTGTGGGCACCTAATATCCTCGAGTCATTGCTATTGAAGGCTAGATACATTAAGTATACATATAGAGTTAGTATCACATAGGATTTTGCTATCAGAAAGCATTTCAATTTGTAAATTGAGATTCAAATTCAAACTCGTATGTGTTCAGGATTGCATTTGTATTGGTCTATATATTAAAGGGTTGGTTCCATAACCCTTACAGACAAGAGACACCAAATTAATTACGATCTAAGGAAGATTGAGTTGGATATTTTGAACCTAATTCGACTGGAAGCTGTTGCTGCCTATGGCCTATACATGTGTGTGAGTGTTGAATCCAAGACGGTGGCGATGCAAAAGTTACCAGATTAAAAATAATAACGAGTGGGATGATGAATGGCTGACAGACTCGCATCAACAGGAACGAAAACAATCACAGAGATTCGAGACCGTCACCCTACGGGTTTTTTTTTAGAAATTTTTAGATTTCCCAGAATTTTTTTCGGATGTCCCGGATTTTCTTCCGATTTTCCGGATTGTTTTTATCACACCCACAATTGTGGTTTCCTAGTTATGATCACGCCCTTTCCCGTGTTGACATGTGAGTAACATTCGGCCAGTAGTTTCCGCGATATCTACATTTGGATTTGCTCCGCCGCAGGTACGGATTCTTTTATCCAGATCATAACCACCGACTCGGAATCCTCTTGCACGAAATGTTCCTTCGTTGTGTTAAAATCGCAGCCAAATCGGATCATTCGATTTCTTAGGCACAAATTCAGACAGACAGACATACAAACAGACAGGCACGCAGGCGGGTTGGCGGGCGAGCGGACGGGCGCGCTGGCGGATGGGCGGGCTGGCGGGCAGGCATGATCACATTACCCTCTTTTCCTTGTGACGATTATAATTATCCGTTCTGCAGGGGACATAACCATGCACGTTTCGTCCTACCATATGCATTGCATACGACCATATTTACCTCCCTTCTACCACAATTCCAATCACGATGGACAATATTACCCTCCACCTCACCTCCAGATAAGCTGCTGCATATTGTGAAACGAATTTAACCAACAGCTCAAGGTCAAATTACTTTCAAAATGTTCAACATAATGTTAATTAAATTTAAAATGATTTTTTTTAATTCGGGATTCTTTGTTTACAAACACTAGATTTTAAATTTCGTTTTCCCGTCTCTTGACTTTTATTTGATAGCATTAACTTTCAATTGCGTCTCTTAATAATTTGTAATTAATCTATTCTTGCTTAATTTCTTTTTCTTGCTGCTGAGTTTCTGCAGACTATATTTTCAACGGAGTTTGACTCTGAATACGTTGTATATTTTAAAAACAATTTTAAAAGCCACCAACAAAATCAGTCATATTGTTTTTTAAAAAATCAGCACTCCAAAGTAATGGCTGATTTAAAATAGTGTCTGATAGCGTTGGGCGACTATGTGATCAATCGAAAATCGCGAGTATTTGTTAAATCGTGGATTTATTTGATTAAAAATTAAATAATCGAATAATCGTGAATAACTTCTATTGCGTAAATATCAAAATCTACCTTTTATTTCTCTTTATTGCGATAGGTCAGGGAAATTGACATTTTGCTCTGCGAATGTATGTCTATTTGGAGACCAACCGAAAAACTGTTTTTGAAAATGTATCACTGGAATGACTGGCTCGAGAATCGAGCCAGGCATTCCTGCGATAGATTTTCAAAAATACCTGTCTCTTAGCGTGCGAATGGATGTTTCTAAACACCATTGCGCCCTTAGACATTGATATGCTTTTGTAGGATGATTAATCGAGTAATCGCGATTATATTTAAATAATCGATTGTCATCACTCAAATCAATAATCGCACAAGCCTAGTGTCTGGCGGCATACAGCAGCCAGATAGTTAATTGTGACGCATTTCGTGCATATTCGAGCATACGTAATCCTTAGAACCCGTTAGATTTAAACCACAGATTTCTTCCCAACTTAAATTTAATTAATATTGAGTAATTTGAATGTAATTTGAGTGCCACCAACAGGTTCATTTCAAATTAGTTTAGGTATATACAACAGTTTGACGGGCTCAAAATTGAGATTATTGTATGTCTTGTTTCAATGAACCATTCCAGTGTATCCATCACTCATAATCAACCACGTGGTATGTAAGATGGCGGCATATTCAATGACGTCATGAATGACGTAGATAAAAGCGTCACGAATGCATCCCGATAATTGGTGACGCACTAAGTTTATACTTTAATAAACATGCTGTTGAATATTTTGAAACTAATTCGACTGGGTGCTGTTGCTGCCATACCTTCAAAATAGTCAACAGCTTACCTGTATGGTTTTCAGGAAAGTGATAGGCAGGGAGTTCAGGGATCGATCGACTCCAAAACAAACGAGGTGTGGTTGGAGCTTAGCTAGAGATGGGGGGTATAGCTGAAACTGGAAAGGTCCATTGGTCGAACCCTGTACGCTTATTAGCGCCTATGTGGTGTTTAATGTGAAATCATGTTTAAATCACTACCCATATTTCGTTAGCTGGAATTAACATTGATCTCGTATTGTGGCATTTGTATGGCACAAGGGGGTTCAACACGAAAGTCCATATTCAAACAAATTACGATTACATAAATAATATAAATATGTTGAAAAATGTGAGACTAAATTTGACTGTGGAAGGTTGCTACATACATAATGTGTATTAAATTGCAAACCCATCAAAGACATACAATTCGTACACCTGACGGACTTTTCCAGCCGCATGACGGATATTTCATCGTCATCCTGTGTGTAACATCAACCTATACGTGACGTAATGGGCCTTTCCGGCTTTAGCTATGACAAGCCATCTCTAGGCAACCTCCACCCAGACCGCGATCGTGTTGGGATCGATCGATCTCTGAACACCCAGCCTATCACATTTCCAAAAAACTACACAGGTAAGCTGGTGAATATTTTGAAACCAATTTGACTGGGCGCCCAGTCAAATTGGTTTCAAAATATTCAACAACATGTTTATTAAATAGCAAAGAATTACAAGGACATACAATTTATACAACGTGTCAGAACCTTTGAGATTTGGTGACGGTCTATATGGAACCCTCTGTGACGTAATGATTGTGACTTCATCATATACGCGCTGAGCTGATTATGACGTCATACGAGGTCAGCTGACGGATGGATACTTTGGAAAGGTGAGTTGATAATGCAGTCATATACTTGAGTGGCAGATCTGATCCTTGCATAGTTTTGTCTCCTGATAAAGGGATATCAGCGGTTTTTATAGGCATTCATCCCAAAACCGTGGTAACACATGGTCTTGACATTAGATGCTAAGTTAACGAAGGAGTTATTTCCAACGGGAAATATGAGTTGGATCTTGAAGTGGATGAGCTTCATGCTTACTTCGCTTCTCTCCAATGACAACAACACACCACAGCGTCACAGGAATGCCGTCTCAGCAAAGTGTTGTTTACGTCACCAACACCATGCCCTGCTGTGAACTGCTCTTGGAATCAAGACAATCTCCTTTCAAAATGTGCATCGAGTTGGGAATGTGCGCAGAGACTCCGAAAAAGCGCGGCCAATAATTGGACATTCCCTGCGAAACGATGAACGTGAACATGTAAGAACCGCCGCCTATGAGAATTTACGCGAGAGTAACTGTTCAGTGACACAGCAATTCCCGTACGAAATGAAGGAGCAACGTCGACAATTAACACCAATAATCATAGAAGCTCATGGAAATAACAAAAATGCAACGCTTATCTATACTCGTTTGTACATCAACTAGGAACTACACCATCCACATATAAATCCCTTCCAAGAAAATCGGGCAAACCAACTGTACCTTAGCGAAACTACTGGAACGAAAGGCAACCTCCCTCAGTTATCAACCTTGACCCTCTCACGCAACCTTGGTACTTTAATAAGCACTTTCTTCGGAAACTCTATCCTAGCCACACAGTTCAGAACATGCATATTCACCATCGTTCCCATCAGCACTAAATCCCACTCGCTATTGTTCTTAAGTTTACGGAGAGTTATCCACCTGTAACGTATTTTTCTATTACATTACACATAATTACCTTAGGCGTGGAGGCCTCCCATATTGTTAGGTAGATATAGTTCGTCATCTTGCAGCACACACAGTACGTCAAAAGTCCATACTTCCCAGTAGCTTCTCCTTCCCTAACGCTAAACTAGCCACTCACAGAGTGGTGAACCTTCAGCCAACTAGTCAGATGCTAGTAGGAGAAACTATGGCCTTCACCACAGTACCAGTCTGCGTAGACGTCTCGGGTCGTCCCTGCAAGTGGCGAGTCTCCTTACCCTTAAACGCGCGTTTCGGCTTCGTGTGGACCAGGTAAAGTGCTATTTTATCCGTCCACAGTTGGTTCCGAAGATTGCCGCCCATTGCGCCAAGAATATCACGAAACGACTCACACACTTCTGAGTGAAGCAATGTCCAGTACTCGCTATTAACTGCTAACCCAATATGCTAGAATTAGCTTATGTCCCTCTGGGCAAAACTACTGCATGGTGGCTAAACAGTACCCGTAGAATAGGTGAGACACACGGCTGTGGAGTTCACTGCTTATATGGAACACAGAAGAACCGCATGTTAACAGCCACGTGTAGTTTCTACTAAATGTCCGAAAAGATGTGGAAGGACATCTAGTACATCCTCTTCTTCGCTTTCCTCTGTCTGCGCAGCAAGACTCTCTTATCTTCTGCTTCTCTGCGAAATGGTGGGTGGAGGGGGCATCCGAAAGCCCCTTCTCTCCACCAGCATGCGGATAGATTAAATACAACCTCTCTTCCTCTCTGCTGTAGATTAGAACAATTAGTGGACGTACGCTGCATTTACCTGGCGCACAGGGTGCGGACTGCGGAAAGGGGAACGTTAAGCGGATATGCGGAATGTGGGTAAAATATCGCGTGTACCATTTACCTGCACGTGGCGTCATTGCGTTATTTTATTGCATTTTTATTGGTGATATTGCGATATTTCTATCACATTTCTTTCAAAAGCGACAACACATTTATTACGCTTTGATATTTAGATTTCCACTGAGACCATTACAAAATGTGTATGTACGGACGCGAGCGATGTAGATCCAAAATGGGCGGATACCGACGACTAGATTCAAAATAATACCTTGACCTAATCTAACAACATGTAATTAAAATATTACTGATTTAATAATTTTTTCGAGAAATTAGTTCTTATAATTTTAGACGAGGCATCAGCTTTAACTACATGGATTGCCTTTTCGTTGCTAGGTTACATGTGCTCCATCCCGCAACGGAATCGTTTCCGTCCGGAAAAATCGCTACACTGCTTACCGCATGCAGGTGAATGGATAAAGGAAAATAGTAAAGCGTGATCTGAATTATATTCCGCATTCCATTTCCGAAACACACTTTCCGCATTCCGCGTGCCAGGTAAACGCAGATTTAACATCGTTCTGCTCCCTCCATAGAAGCATGGACATGGTTTCATATTCCACTGTCCAATTCAATCTGTGCGACGTAAATACATGCACGAATGCACTGGTAATGAGACGAGTCATCGACAACTCCAAGGGTTCTCATCTGATAAATACAACCTTCTTCGAGGAAAGGAACTCACAAGATGGCCAGCAAATCGTAAGATGATCAAGCAGTTCTGAATCGACTGGGGAATCGACCTATCTTAGACGGCTAGATAACCACCTCGACATTACCACACCCAGACCATCCATGTCGCAAGGCGGTGAGATAATAACTGCCGAAAACAATTACAAATTCTACCAGAGATGTGGGGATCAAACGTTTGTATTTGGAGACACTAATACCAATTTTCATCAGCAGAGACTAATCACTGGCTTTACATCACCACTGCGTGGATACATGGTCTATTGCATCACCATAGCCTTACCCCTACCTATATGTACCAAACACATGAATCAGTACTATTTCGGCCAATTTCTGTAGAGTATGAACATTCATTGACCCTTCAACGTGACACTTCATTAATCCTCTACCTAAATGCACAGAGGATCGTGAGATTAGAGTGCATCCCCCAATCGATACTAGATCACGGAAGCTTCAGTGCTCATCTACAGAAAGAACTCGACGACCACATCACGGAGGCTGCACAAGCACTTCTTTGGAAAATACTAAGTCGATTATATCACATCTCCTACGCAGGAGACCTTATTATTACAGTCTGGGCGAGGAGCCATCCCACAACCTATCGGATGGAAGGAAAGGCTACGCACTCCCACTGAACACAATGGAAGGACACCACGAGAGTCCTACTTGTCTCAGTTCCTGCTGATATCATGCCTGCTTGGTTGGTGCGAACCCCAGAACGGAGCTTACCTTGCAGTCCGCGTGAAGGGAAAGGCACTGCAAGTATTAACTGACAGGCAGGTCAATGGAGCTCTCTCTCTTTCCCCCACTCTCTCTCTCTCGCTCTCTCTCTCTCTCTCTCTCTCTCTCTCTCTCTCTCTCTCTCTCTCACTCACTCCCCACCCCTACCTCCAGCCATCTCTCTCTCTCTCTGGCCACGCCTACCTCCAAGTATTAACTGTCAGGCAGGGCAATGGAGCTCTCTCTCTCCCTCCCTCCAGCCCTCCCTCCCCCATCTCTCTCTCTCTGTCTCTCTCTCTCTCTCTCTCCCCACCCCTACATCCATCCATCCATCTCTCTCTCTCTCTCTCTCTCTCACTCTCTCTCTCTCCCTATCTCTTTCTCTCTGTCTCGTATCAAGATCTCTGCAAGGCATCAGTAGAGAGTTTCGACGATGCAGCGGAGGCGATATCAATCCACATCATTCCGTACATCACAAGAAAGGAGGCCCATGAAAACATCCAGAACTCGCCTGTAGATTCGTTGTAATATGAGGATCCATTCGCGGAAAGGTACCATCAAAGTTGAAAGTCAGAGACAAGAAGATCCTTGAAGTCAAAGAGACACATGATATTTTCGGACGTATCCTCTTCCTTGCCACAGAAAAACAGTGGATCTGTTGATGATCTTCAGCCACACGCACCCTCCCCATTACCTCCTGCCCTTTTGTCGGTGCACATCTTAATGGCACTATGAATAAGACAGATACAGCAAAGCAGGTCCGCTGTAGTGGACATGGTGAGCAGTAGCACACCACAACCACCGCCACAATATGTATATATCCAAGATGCGATGTTTCTGATACAAGAATTGGTGGATGTGCCAGAAATATGTGGAGGGATTGCCAAAGTCATTCTGAGAAAGCTGTGTAAAGTTGGTGATGCTGTTCATTTAATCTGCGACAGATATCCAGAGAAATCAATTAAAGGAGCAGAAAGAGCAACCAGTGTATTGTAGAGAACTGTGCCGGCATCAGCCTTCAGAGCAACTGGCCCAGACCAAAGATGCCCAAAAGACCTAACTCGCTTCTTAGGCCAAGTGTTTTCAAGACGTATTTCCTTCAGTTTCTAGTTGACACGTGGTAGAAGGACAGTTATGCGAGGATGTTAGAGAGGAGAAGGTTAGTCATCAGAGTAGAAGGTATATGTTACACGTTTACAGTTTGATAAGATGGAGGTGTCGTCTGCAGCGCTAATGTAGAGTTAGTCTGCAACTACGAAGAGGCCGATCCAAGAAGAGCATTGCATCTAGCCTGCATCTCTAAGCTGTCGGTGCCAAACGTGGTCATTCGTTGTAATGACACAGATGTGCGTATCATACTTTTGTATCATCTAGGGGCATACCATATTACAGTAAATGTAGGGATGGATGCAGGTGTTGATGGTAACAGAAGATACACTGATATGACATCTCTAGCGAAGCATCTTGGCAAATACCAATGCAGTGCGCTTCCTGGTCTGCATGCCTTTACAGGCTGTGATTAAACGCCCGGCTTCCTACGAAAAGGAAAAGTACGCCCCTAGCAGCTGATGGAACGATCTGTACAATTTACCAGTGCTTTTGCTGCACTTGGCGGATCACCTTTTCTCATGCTCCGCTACCAGGACATGCTAGAAGTTTAGGTCCGCACACTTTATGGGGAACAGAATTTGCAGAAAACAGCTGATGTTCGTTAAGCTACCTTCAGGATCAAGTATGCTCCGCCAAGCCAGACAGACAATTAACAAAGATCAAATCTGATGATGCCAGTGTTCTACCGCCTTGTGGACCTGTGCTTAAACAGAGGATCCAGCGAGCTAAATATGTGGTACATATTTGGGAACATGCAGACGAGCAGTCAATTCTGGAGCTAGATCCTTGCAAACAAGGCTGGTGTTGTGTTGATGATATGTTCATAGTGAACTGGGTTGACGGCCATCAGGTGCCATCTGACATCAGTGACGTCATTGATCCAGAGACATTTGCAGAGGTGGTGGGGGGGGGTGAGGACTGTAATGATGAACTGCTTATTGTCTCTTCTGCTGACGAGTTTGATGTAGATTCCGATAGTGATATTTACACTAGCCGGGCATGAATTGTTTGCAAAATGATGCGTTAAGAACAAGATTGTGGACCGCTGGAAACAAAATATGGTATCAGTTGGGAGAGGGCTTCATTGCCTTTAATATGATGGGTCTTGGGTAAGGTTGGATGTATAAATAAGAGAGGGATGTGACTTTGAATTTCCCCAACCCAACTTTGTCAGGTACGTCACATATCAAGGTACCTTTGAATGCATTCAATTAAAAAAAATTGGAATGTATTCAGCAACTAAGAATACTTATTTCATACACCACCTATATTGGGCTATCTAAAACAGCATCAGTTTGTTTGGCCTCTTTCGGGTGATTAACCACCCCAGTAACTCTTGGCCTATACACAACCGTCACACTCAAACAGGCAGACACTGCTCCCCATAGATCCTATGGTTCTGTGCAGCAGCTACAGCAATGACCATCACAGAATCTGTTTCGCGGAGATCCACTGCTTACTGTTCATGCTCCGCCTCAATGAACCTTCCGAGTTTTAGCTATGCCCCGCTCATCTCTAGCTAAGGTCCACCCACACCTCGATCATATTGGGATCGATCGATCGATTCTCAAACGCCCTGACAATCATTTCCAGAAAACTATACAGACAGGCTATATCGAATAACTCATGATGTCATGATTATGACGTCATCATACACATCACATAGTTGATTATGACGTCATATGATGAATGGGTAACCTTGGAAAGATCCATATTGTCCAACTCGTAACCGCAATGATCATCTTAAACCGCAGCAAACAGATGCAGCCAATGCATACAGAAGGGGCATTGGGATACCCAATGGCCGGAACAATGCAGAAATTATCCAACACAGACAGCCAACGAACCGTCAGGAGTTGGTGTGGTGGTATCTCTGTGGTCCTTGGTCCCATCAGCAACCGGATATCATTCGTTACTCTAGTTCACCATTCTGCCTAGCTCAAGTATCATCAAGAGAGGGATGGAATAATGTTCAACCACGTATGGGCTTGCCCTTGTAGGATCTGGCTCAAGCTCCAATTCAGACTGAACCTCCTGTCCGTCCACCATTAATAACATTCTGTCTTCGCGAAACGCATATTCGGCTGAAGCCGCAGCCACGCTGCAAGCGACAAAGCAAGTTTTTTCGTTCATCCGTTCGTCTGGCCATCCTTCCGTACGTGTAGGCGTATGTCCGTCCGTCCGTCCGTCCGCCCTCCCGCACGCCAGCCCGCCCTCCTATACTTCCACACACACACCACCCCCCACATACACATACACGCACACGCACGCGCACGCCCACGCACACGCACACGCACACGCACAAACACACATCCATCCATCCACACACCACCCAACCATCTAGCCTCACACCTGCCCACTCACCCACGCCCTCACCCACGTATCCACCCATCCATCCATCCATCTTAGAAAAATCATATACAATTTTAAAAATATGATGTGAATTATTTTGACACTAATTTGACTGGGAATTCGAATGGAGGAGTCTAGTTTCTTAGTCAATCATATGACGCCATAATCAACTAAGCAACGTGTAGGATGCCGTCATAATCGTCATGAATGACGTAGCTAAGTTCGTCGCGAACGATTGCTTGATGACTAAGCCTTATTGTACGAATTGGATGCCTTTACTAGTTAATAAGAATTACGTTGAATATTTTGAAACTAATTTGACGGGACGCTGTTGCTCCCATAGGCAGTAGTACCCAATCAAATTAGTTTGAAAATAGTCAACGGCTTCCCTGTATAGTTTTCTGTAAATTGACAAACAGAGAGTTCAGGGATCGATCGATCCTGGTACCGTCAAAGTGTGGGTGGGGCTTTGTCAAAGAGGGGCGACGCCTAGCTAAAACTGTATTCCTCCATTGCTGCTTTGAAAATCGCACAAAGTGCCCATATAGTTACATCGGATTTAATATTCTAATCGTTCATGCTCCAGAATATCCCAATGAGGAAAAATGTCATAACACAATTCCTGCAGTCTTTCTGCTATTAAATGCACATTTTTGCAAGAACTATTGTGAATTTCGACGTGATATACAACAAACTATCCACGGGAATAGTTGATACATATTCTAGTTAGAAAATAGAAAATGTAAAAAAAAACCCATTAAACAAACCTAAAAACCATTGTTGAATATTTTGAGATAGGCAGCAACAACCAACATCCAGTCAAATTATTTTCAAAATAATCAATCGCTAACCTATATTGCGCACTGATAATTTGAGATTCATATTTTCAGACTTTATACTTCAGAGAGCTACACGCGCAGACACCCAACCTTCACCCTACCACCCGCCTCGTGCATTTCGTCTAAGTAAGCGCCGTATCTTTTCTCTCCACGCGTATTGTCATACGATAACTTACATACGGGCGATAATCTGTACCGTACACAACATAAGAAGACTCTCAATTATGGGTTGGCTCCCTTTACTCATAGCGCGATAACTGACAGTTTGGAATTTGTAAATGTCTTCGGAGGCACCCAACTGTTACAGATCCAAGCGCGGATCTAAAATGCTATAATATGTCGTTGGAACCAATGGAGTTGATGTTATGGGAGGGTCGCGATCTATTATTGCGCAAACCAGTTTTAGTTATGGCCCCCGTCTTTAGCTAAGCTCGAACCAGACTTCGTCGCGTTGGGATCGATCAATCCCTGGACCATACATTTTCAGAAAACTATACAGGTAGGATGTTGAAGAGACAGAAACAACGCCCACTCACATAATTTCAAAATATTCAACATAATGTTTGTTAAATAGTAAATACATACAATTCGCACAACATTAATTAAGCGTTCGTGAGGAACGTATCAATGCCAGTCATGATGCAATTGATTATGCCGTCATCCTACACGTCACGTAGTTGATTATTCCATCATATGATTGATGGAGAAACCGGAAAGATTCATTGGTGGAAAATAAAAGGCGAGTTGAGACGCGTTACCGCCGTGATGCCATTGACAAAAACTAAGAATAATCTTGGAGAGATGGAAACTGCACTTTCTGTTAATCTGATATGCCAATGGGTGTACCATTTATATGTTACTCGGTACGTTCCGTTGATGCCGTTGCTACAGAACCATATGAACATACTCCTTTCTACTCCACATCTCTGTAGATTCAGAGAGTGGCAAACGCTGTGGATATATGATAGAAGACAGCAAGTTTCCATTCCTTTTCTTGGTAACAGTTCTCGATGCATTGTGACAGCTATGGCAGCTGACAATCTGGACATGAATAGGGTGTGTTTGGGAGTGTGTTGGTCTCTAGGTTGCATTGCAGTCTTGGTTGATAACTCACTCTAGCAGCTTTTTTGCAGAAACCGGGAATTGATAGCCCTTATAACCGTTTCAACATTTGCCATTTTTTGGCCTTTGAGTTAGACAGACATCTTTCCGGATGCCGGGCAATATGCATTGCTTTCAACTATCGTTGAGGATATAAAGGATTTTGCTAGGGGTGCCATCTTATGTATTTCGGCATGCCATCCATTATGCTCTCTGAGCCTGCAGTATTCTTTCTCTGCAATGTATACAGTCTAGGCTCGAAAATCGCGATTATATTTTAAATCGTGAATTTATATGATTAAAAATTAAATAATCGAATAATCGTGAATATTTTGTATTGCATAAAATATTTCAAAACCTAAGTTTCGATTACTTTTTAATGCGATTGGTCATGAAAACTGGCATTTTGCTTAGTGAATGTATGTCCATTTGTAGGGCAAAAGAGGGCTATTTTTGAAAATGTATTACTGGAATGCCTGGCTCGAGAATCGAGCCAGACATTCCAGTGATACATTTTCAAAAATAGTCTTCTCTTGCCCTGCAAATAGACTTTGCTAAACACCATTGTAATTTTCATCATTGATATTCTTTTGTTGTTATGTCCTGGTAATTGTTATCCAAGCTGATTAATCGAATAATCACGATTATTATTTTAATAATCGATCGCGATCACTCACCACAATAATCGCGCAGTCCCTGTCTGATTGCACCATGTATGGTGTCATCGTCTATCAGCGATGCAAGGAAATAGTCCCTCGTAAAGAGACAAAGGCCGTGTTCTCACTAGAGACGTAATCAGGAATAACGCCAACCTGCAGCATGGCGTTATTCCTGATTAAGTCTCTAGTGGCAACATAGCCTTTGTCTTTTATGAGGAGCTGTTTCCTGTGATCGTTGGTTCATTTCCGTGACAAAATAGTTGTAATTTGGCTTAGTTTTCAAGTCCTCCTATTCGGGTTTGTTTAAAGCTCGGTATACTACAAACCTTGCCTACCAAGACTAGCTAGACCGGAGCTTCTCTTCTCTTAACTCCTCTTGTGTCGACTTTAGAGAAGACTATTTTTGAGAATTTACCACTACAATGACCGGCTCGGTAACAGAGCCAGTCATTGTAGTGGTAAATTCTCAAAAATAGTCTTCTCTTCGCCTGTAAATGGACACTGGATAAACAAAATCTCAGAATGTTCTTGACAATTATCATTAACCGATGATTAAGGCCTTTGTAGTGGTCTTGAGGAATGTTTATTTGCAGGACAACAAAAGGCTATTTGACCATAGATTTACAGTAAAAATTTACAAAAGGATAGTCTTCTCCTGGGCTGCAGAATCACTATTTTCTTGAAAGATCTAGACCGATAAAGAGTGAATTACTATGAGGTACAGCGTGAGCCCATTCAGGCGCTATTGACATTAGCGGGGTTAAATCAACTGCCTGCCCTGACTAAGGAGTTCCATCTCACCGGTTTTGAAATCGCTGATAGACATACACATTTTTTGGGGAAAATTCTATTTTCTTTATTGTTAATGTAATGGTCTCGATGTTTTATCATTGTATACCGTTTTCCATACAAATATTCCGGACCGTCCTCCCATATTTGTTAAGAGTTGCTATTTTTTGGACACACTGCTGTTTCTTCCCGCGAGGAATTATTTGAAAAAACGAA
This sequence comes from Chaetoderma sp. LZ-2023a, assembly GCA_034401795.1. NCBI lineage: Eukaryota > Metazoa > Mollusca > Caudofoveata > Chaetodermatida > Chaetodermatidae > Chaetoderma > Chaetoderma sp. LZ-2023a. Next base: position 14,217,456 of record CM067364.1, read on the forward strand.
ACATTTCTATTGGTAGGAACTCAAAACAAGCTTAAATGTGCATAGGCAGTTTGATAATGTCACGCGAAATACTGGTGCCAAGTTGTTTGCAAAAAAACCCTCAAAAGACTCTCAGAGCGGACGATCCAAACCGCAAAAAAGTTATATGGGCACCTACACCATATTGTGTCAACAGCGACTCGAAGCACTCAAAATACTACTGTAAGCTATATTAAGCATATTGATGGTCAGTATTTTTCAAGTTATTTTAATCTTAGAAGACATTTTTTTGTAAATTTACCACTGCATTTTTTCGCCGGCTTGACCATTAGAGGGGAAATAGTAAGGAAAATTAACGTTTTACTTAGCCAGTGTCTATCTGAAGGCCGAGCCAGTGTCTATCTGCAGGCCGAGCCAGTGTCTATCTGCAGGCCGAGCCAGTGTCTATCTGCAGGCCGAGCCAGTGTCTATCTGCAGGCCGAGCCAGTGTCTATCTGCAGGCCGAGCCAGTCTCTATCTGCAGGCCGAGCCAGTGTCTATCTGCAGGCCGAGCCAGTGTCTATCTGCAGGCCGAGCCAGTGTCTATCTGCAGGCCGAGCCAGTGTCTATCTGCAGGCCGAGCCAGTGTCTATCTGCAGGCGGAGCCAGTGTCTATCTGCAGGCCGAGCCAGTGTCTATCTGCAGGCCGAGCCAGTGTCTATCTGCAGGCCGAGCCAGTGTCTATCTGCAGGCCGAGCCAGTGTCTATCTGCAGGCCGAGCCAGTGTCTATCTGCAGGCCGAGCCAGTGTCTATCTGCAGGCCGAGCCAGTGTCTATCTGCAGGCCGAGCCAGTGTCTATCTGCAGGCCGAGCCAGTGTCTATCTGCAGGCCGAGCCAGTGTCTATCTGCAGGCCGAGCCAGTGTCTATCTGCAGGCCGAGCCAGTGTCTATCTGCAGGCCGAGCCAGTGTCTATCTGCAGGCCGAGCCAGTGTCTATCTGCAGGCCGAGCCAGTGTCTATCTGCAGGCCGAGCCAGTGTCTATCTGCAGGCCGAGCCAGTGTCTATCTGCAGGCGGAGCCAGTGTCTATCTGCAGGCCGAGCCAGTGTCTATCTGCAGGCCGAGCCAGTGTCTATCTGCAGGCCGAGCCAGTGTCTATCTGCAGGCCGAGCCAGTGTCTATCTGCAGGCCGAGCCAGTGTCTATCTGCAGGCCGAGCCAGTGTCTATCTGCAGGCCGAGCCAGTGTCTATCTGCAGGCCGAGCCAGTGTCTATCTGCAGGCCGAGCCAGTGTCTATCTGCAGGCCGAGCCAGTGTCTATCTGCAGGCCGAGCCAGTGTCTATCTGCAGGCCGAGCCAGTGTCTATCTGCAGGCCGAGCCAGTGTCTATCTGCAGGCCGAGCCAGTGTCTATCTGCAGGCCGAGCCAGTGTCTATCTGCAGGCCGAGCCAGTGTCTATCTGCAGGCCGAGCCAGTGTCTATCTGCAGGCCGAGCCAGTGTCTATCTGCAGGCCGAGCCAGTGTCTATCTGCAGGCCGAGCCAGTGTCTATCTGCTGGCCGAGCCAGTGTCTATCTGCAGGCCGAGAGAAGGAAATATGTTTTAATTTACCACTAGAATGACTGGCTCGGTTACCGATCCAGTCATTCTACTGATACATATTGAAAACCACTCTTCTCTAGGCTTTTCAAATAGCAATGTCTGAAGACAATTGCAAAGTGTTTTTTGGTCAGTTTGATCATTAAAGGGTTACGTTGACACAAGAGTGTTGCGCGCTACCGGATTCTACAGAAACTGATTTCTAGGGCTGGGGGAACGTGCAACCTAGCCGGTGCGCGTTGTTAGATATCCGCTATTCCTAGAAAAGTGACTAACACAAAATAACTCCTACAGAGTCATCGTCCCTACTACTATAAACCTATCCTATCGAGCTAAAATAGTCCAGGTTTAGTCGACTGGATGTCCTGTTCGCGCAATGAGAACATGATCAGCGACCTCAGTGACAACGCAACGCTGTAGGGGAACGCAGTGGTGTGGTTGTTGTTGCTGGATTGTGTAGCCTAGCGAACGGTGGTTCCAATGTGTGTAAATAAAATAAGCAAAACAAATAACTAAGATTGCGACTGCCATAACTTATCACAAAACAGAACAAATAGAAGGTCACACGACCTTGCCGGTGCTTATGGGCACAGAAATAAGAATAATATATACATTTTAATGATAAACTATAAAAATGCGGTTTTAAGCGACCGGCAGGCACCTATTAGTCATCAGTACCTGTTACATAATAATATGACAATGACGGAGAACCTATTAGTCATTGGTACGGAAAAAGGTCTAGAGTCGCAATAGTTGAAGCATAACATATTTGGAACGCGAGATGGCACGATGCGGTAAGTCAGCTGCTAGGAAAAACTGCAGGCGAACAGTCTGATGCGGCCCAATCTCAGGAATGCTGAAGAGGAACGTTTGCGGATGTGGATGGCTCGTAGTTAGTCACGTCTATATGCACAGTTAATAATTTAAGCGGTACGTTAAAAGTTCCCTACTGGTGCGGAGGTTAAAAGCTGCCCTGAAGGGATACAGATGAGAAGCTAATAATGCGTTCTGGCGGATCACAAGACGAGATGCATCGAATAGCTCACACGATGCATCGGGAAACGTCCCCTAACTGTGTCTAACACAACATGTGCGGATGTGTGTCACCACTGGTTGGCGTGGTACGGCAGATCTGGCGAGTTACCATCGAGCACATCACACGCCCCAGATACTGGACGAGCTTACATCAGGGCCAACAGGCCCCTCCGCATGAAAGGTCCCTTTGCGGTAGTAGTGGCTTGGGTTACCTTACTTTATTTTCCTCATGGCCCCCGGGTGATATCTTCCTGGGAGCTTACAAAAACTTGCAGTTGCGGATGTGGTGGCTTGTGACCTAAGATGACGCGTCTCAAAGCCGATAGGATCCGCAGCAGACGTTAGGTATCCGCTATACAGATTGCAGTAACTCCAGCTTGTCTCTCAGACCAGGTACTTCACCACCAGCAGTCCCCACCCCCTGACTGCTCCTGAATCAGAAGAAGAAGTCATTGGTTTGGTTGGCGTCTATCAAGTCCCCGATTCCAGGTCCCATTCACGCCATTCTAAGCTGGGTTTATTTCAGTCTATTATTGGTAACTTCACCAGCTTGTAACTGGTACCCATTTATACTCCAGGGTGGAGAGAGGCAACGAGGAGTGACGGAGATTGCCTATGTTTCCAGCGATCGTCAGTTGGTCGAACAGAGACGCAACCCCCGGTTTCACAGCTCTGCTCGTTACCACCTAAGTTACCGCCTCCTCTTGCTCCTGAATCCAATTTTCCAGAGCCTTTTATACTGTTCGTGACGTCACAGCTGGAACGTCACGGCCAATCAGCGAGCGAGCTTCAGAGGCAGGGAAGCGGGTGAGGTGACGCGCTATCATACCCATGGACTGAGAGTATGCACGCGCTAAGCCTATGGGGTGGGTGTGGGGATATTGTACAAAATAAGATGGTATTTCTCTCCAACCCTAACGCGTGTCGACAAACAAACGTTGACGTCCTCGAATGCGCGCTGGGCGATCTCACGGATGCGTTTTACTAACCTCTCGTATATGGCTCTATACACACGCGTACTGTCCTACCCAGGGGTGGGGTGGGGTGGGGTGGGGTCGTGCTTGCAACGTACCCGGTCCGGCCGTTCCGTACCCAGACGTGCTGGGTTGGTTCGTACCTGACCCGCCGATCCGCGCTACACCACCGAAGGTTGCAGTCAAATTTCTGTGTTCGTTTTCAATATTTTTGGAATTCCTATTTTCCATCTTCTTAGATATTTAATGTCCATAGTTATAGGAATAGAAGATTAAAGGCGCGTATTCACACTAAAATGGGTTAAAAGAAAATTTTAAATATTGTATATAGAGGCTTACATTGTATACATATATGTAATGAAACGACATAAATCCTAACAGATAATGATTTCATCCCGAGTAAATGAATATAATTTCTTACTTTTGAATTTTAAATAGGAACTCGTGTTTCTAATTCAATTTCACAACTTGAAACATTATATTAATTTATACGAAATAAAATAATTATATGCTAAGATTGATTTCGTTTGCCGACATCGAGGCACATTATTTAAGCCCCTAAAAATATATATAGTTTTAACATTTGTCTTGAGGCATTTTGGTGTGAATATGCACCTTTAAATGCTAGTATTGACCTATAAGAAACAGTTTATAGTCTTACTTTTGTATGTAACATTACTAGATCTATCAGCGCACGGACCTTTCCACTTTATCCATCCATAATATGACGCCATAATTAACTACGTGGCATGTAGAATAACATAATAACCAATGCCGTTATTATGACGTCATGAATGACGTAGATACGTACGCCACGAACGCATAGCTGAAGACGGACTATGCGTTGTTGTACGTATTGTGTCTTTACTCTTTAATAAATATCCTGTTGAATCATTTAACACTAACTTGATTGGGCGCTGTTCCTGCCATAGGCAGTTAAATATTTAACAGTTTATCTGTATAGTTTTCTGGAAATTGATAGTCAGGATGTTCACGGATCGATCGATCCCAACACGAGCGAAGGCTAGAGGTGGGCTGGGCTTTGCGAAAACTGGAAAGGTTCATTGTAACTGTAATGTAGTTCATCTCTCATGGGGCCTAGTGCACCATATAGGCGATAGTTGGTCAGTCATAAAACCTGGCATCTACGGCCACCTACTACACGCATTCTATATTAGCCATGCATTTAGAATCTGAAATACCAAATATGAAAAATAATTCTTATTGTAAGAAATCATGCTATTGATTATTTTCAAAGTGATTTGATTGTACGCTGCTGCTGTTTCTGCTGCTGACACTGCCGCCGCAGAAACTGCTGCCGTCGCTGCTGCTGTTGCCTATGACAAGCACAGACCAAATTCAATTCCAAATATTGTTTTTAAACTCATTTTTCTTCGGGCTGCTGCAGCAACAGAATCCCGCCGAATTAGATTCAAAATATTCAACAGTCAACGTGTATGACTCTCTTTACTATTTAGAGTATGCCACTTCGGGGCGCATATCGTTAATACAAGCGGCTTACTATTTGATATGATTTCCGTGGTCAAACGTCAGTTACGGTGGTCGCATGGAACGTGTTTTAAGACCGACCAAGTACGCCGTTATGGTGCGCTAGGTTCCGGAGCCGTCTGACTGTAAATGACCTGATGGTCACCCGTCGCGCTTATTTTGCTGGTTAAAATAACTAAGCTACCGAGAGGCTTACTAGCGGTAAATACGTTAGTGCAGGCTCAATAAGACACCGGTCATTGGAACACTTTATGAGACGCTACACAACATCACCTGGTTTATCTATTACCATAGAATTGCGATGTTCAGTGCATATATATGCGCGATGCGAAACAGACACGTCGCCGAGACATCAACTACACGTGTCCAAAATCGAATCGGGAGAGATGGTTGCCCTTGCCGCTGCTATTAGATGTCCAGCCAGCGAATCATAAACACTTGTTTCCATGCCAAATCAAGGCCAAGCCTGCGTACGTGCGTGCGCGTGTGTGCATGCGTGCCTATGTGAGCGCGTGCGTGTACGTGTGCGTGTGTGCGCGTGTGTGTGTATGTGGGTGGGTGTATGCGCGCGTGAATGTGTATGTGCGCGCATGTGTGCCCGCGCGCGTGCACGGTCGTGTACGTAGGTGTGTGCCAAGTTGTACAAGAAAATGACGAACGATAGAATCAGTCAGGTGCAAAACATTTGTCAGTAGACATACCGGATTGATGCAGTAATTATGGAAGATAAACGTATTGCGCTGGATGAACAACATCCAGAGATATACGCATATATAATTAAACATCACGTCGCCCTTGCCTGGTAGCTTATGTCTGTCAACAAAATAAAAACGTGTCGCATCGTATCGCTCAGTCGTGTCGTGTCGCGTTGCGTCGCGTCGCGTATGTTTTACCCGGCCTTCAGAGTCATGTCTTCCTCATACTTCGACACACCCAGCACGTTACTGTTTTCCCCAAATGACCCAATACGAAATTGTCAATGTTTAATCAACTGTATAATGTTAGACTTAGATTTCGACTAAACAGTACTCCGTATATATATATATATATATATATATATATATATATATATATATATATATATATATATATATATATATATATATATGCTTCAGACATATGTAAGCATCGAACAGCTGATAGTTCGTCGTAGAATATCATCAATATCAGCATAATGCACTGGCATCGTCGTTATTGTCGTCGTCGCCGCCTCCGCCGCCGTCATCGTCGTTGTCGGCGTCGCCGGCGGCGTCGTCGCCGTCGTCGTAGTCGTCGTCGTTGGAACCTTCATCCAGGGCATCATCCTCAGCATAATTATCAACTCATTCACAAGGATAAATGCACAGTGTCCCCCAAATGATGCGGCTTTCTTAACTCTGTAATACTCTTATCAGCCAAAAACGCCTTCTGCAGTGATTCTGAGAAATGTCCGTTTGCGGACAAAGAAAAGACTATTTTTGTAAATTGTATCACTGGAATGACTGGCTCGATATCAGAACCAGTCATGCCAGTGGTAAATTGTCAAAAATAGTCTTGTCTTTGTCTGCAAATGGGCATTCTATATGAGAAAATTTAAATTTTCATGATCAAATTTGAGGGGAAAAAGGTTAAGACTTATGACACCCTGTTGGAAAACAACCATCTGTAAACAGATTCCGCTCTTCTTGTCCTAAAGAATCTCATGGCGCTTATCAAATAACAGACATCGCTCTCCAGACATATAGATTAGCAAGGATTGGGATGCACTTTGGTGGTATTTTTTTAGACAGCTAAACAGTTCTAAACACGGAAGTTTTAGGAAAAAAACGTATTCGATCGCCATAATGAGTATCGACCAGGTTATTCCGGGAGTCTGGGAGGATCTATGATTAGGTCGGTTAATTGCACAAAAACAAAAAAGATAAATGAAAAGAGGGCAGGCACGAGTAATTAACTAGATATTGTCACTTGCCCACTGCATACTAATAGTCGACCTTTTTTCCAACAGCCGGCGACCTGTTTGTCGGAGGGTGACGTGCCATAGCAACGCCCCTATTGTTTACATCTTGTTCCATATAATTTAAAAAGGTATGTGGCATGCGTCGATGATGAGGGGGCTATTAGCCGTCAAACGGAATCAATAATCCAGTATTTGTTTCAGGGGCACGAGGATGCTAAATACAATAGTCGTCAGATGTAATATTGCACAGAGGAACGGTGTTGAGGTAAAGGCACATGAAATTCCAGGTCGGTCGGATTTTTTTTATCAATATATTGTGATTCCTTTGAGAGGTCGGCATCAACACTCGATAGTCGCAGAGAACGTATCGATGTTCGAAGAAAATGTATAGATTCCCGAAGACAATGTCTCGATTTTCTTAGAAAATGGACTGACGTTCAGTGGAAAATATCTTGATGTTGAGATACAATATTTACAATGCAAACATTTTAAAGGTGTTTATCTTAGCTCAGTGTGTTAAATATGCAGACAGAATCTCATGCGTTGCCAATCGTGGCGTCGCAATAACGGGCGCGAGGATGGTCAAAATATACGATGCGAGCAGGACAGTTCAGTAATCCATAAATACACATTATAACATGAACAACTTCTTGTTTTTAAGTTTATTTTAAAGCCCGCCTCTGCGATAAAATGATGATGCCTATATGGGAAAACATTCATATACACAATCTCTCGACCAGCAGACTATGTCTGCTGATCGAGCCATTGCACATATGAATGTGTTCCAATGTGTTCTATGGAAGTTAACGCATCGTGTTACTGCGCTACATGCATATGTGCTATACTGATGATGCGATACAAAGAAGTGAACCCATCACATGCTTATACCCGTAAAATACTAAGACCTACCAGCTTAAACAAAGTGTTCTTATGGCTAAATATGTTCTCGACAACGTGCATCTTTTTTACCGAACATAAATATATTTTAAAGTTATATGAAAGCATTGTATCTCGCTTTTTGTCAATCGCGTCTTTGATGAACCTGGGGATTAACATCCGTGTACCATATCCGCATTGCGCTACCTTGTGAAACAAAATACGTTGTGGGCGGTTCTCATCCAAACATGGCGATAGAAACGTAGTTGAACTATATAGCTACATTTAACAGGTGTGCCATTTCATTTTGCTAATAGGCCAATGAGCATTTAGACACTACACCATATGTTTCAGATCGCGCGTCATACTTTGTTCATCCACCGGCTTTGAGACTACACTGCTCCATTTCCCTGAAGCACTAAATAACTAAATCGTTGTTATTGCTAAGGGCCGCACCCCCTCCCTCACCTCCAACTTCCTACGCTACTAATCTCGATAAGAAGATAAAAAAAAGATAAAAAGAAATGATTACACCAGCATTCGATACCTGTAATTCAATAAATGGTCATCAACAACTCTCTCAGTACTGTTGTCGAATGAACCAGAACAGAGAGATATATCACTACTGTTTTATTTGTTCACTGAACAAACATATGCGGTAGCTATGACGTAAGCATTGCTCTGATTAGATATTCTGTCAGTGTAATTCATGTATAACCCCCTCCTCGTGTGACAACACCGCCTCAAAGCGGTCACAATTCTACTTGATATATCAATTACACATTTTGATTGTCAATATTTGTCAAGGTGTTTTAATTTTAGAAGACTATTTTTGTAAATTTACCACTGAATTTTTTTTCGCCGACTTGACCATTAAATGGGTAATGGTAAAAGAAAATAAGGTTTTTACTTCGCTAGTGCATGTCAATCTGTACGCCGAGAGAAGAGTATTTTAGAAAAGTTACCACTAAAATGACTGGCTCGGTTACCGAGCCAGTCATTCTAGTTGTAAGTATTAAAAAATACTCTTATCTAGGCTTTCCAAATAGCCATGTTTGAAGACAGATTGACTTATTAAAGGCGTAAATTGACGCAAGATGGGTTAATGTGGAAACAGTCTGACCAAGAACATACTATTTAAAAAATTTTTTTTAATTTGTAATAATTTTTTTAATGGTTTTCATGTCATGTCGTAAGGAATCTGTGCCTTTGGTGATAATGTTGCATGAAGTAGAATAAAAGAAATTTTTTCCCCTGAGCGACATATTCCAATATATTTTACTTACCATATCACATTTGAGGGATTCGGTTTTAGATATGCCACGCCCATCTCTAGCTAAATTCCACCCACACTTGAGCGATCCCGGCACTCGCTGACTATCAATTGTCAGAAAACTATACGGTAATATGTTGAAAATTTTGAAACTAATTTGCCTGGGTGTTGTTGCTGCCTATGGCAACAGCCACCACACCCCGCCAAATTAGATCAAAATATTCAACAGCATGTTTATTAAATAGAAACGACATACAATTCGTACAGAAACACTTAGTCGCTGATCAATTAAGCGTTAGTGACGATCTTATCTAGGTCACCCATGCTGCCAATCATTATGACGTCATCCTACACGTCGCGTAGTTGATTATGACGTCATATGATGAGATTTACAAACTGGAACGGTCCATTACGTATGTACATAATTTGTGTCCGAATCATATTTCTAGATGAGTCCAGTAACAGAAAATAACGAGCAAATAGTAAATAACTCCGATACAGTATATTGCGCGTGCTTGCAAACGTGCATGCTAAAGCATCTTTCCAGTTTATCCATAACTCACATGATGATAAAAAAAAGGGTGTGGGGTATTGTAAACACACAACAAATGATATGGCTTTAGAATTAATTACGAGAATTCCTGCAAATGTATACAAATTACAATGTATACATAAACGTGTATTTAATAGGTCCGTGTATATTCCTTCTAGACCATCGGCTTAGTAGAGTGGCAAATCGGCATACGTTATATCCGGGTCTGAAAAGTACCTCATATAACCACGGATGTACTCGGATTTAGATAGTTTCCCCAATTCTTTTGGAGCCATAGCCTTAAAGGCTCTCGCTAACCATTCTTTATCATTTGCTCGTTTGGTCATTTGATAGAAGAAACGGAAATCTTCCTCCGTAATGTAGCCATCCTGGTCTTGGTCCATTACGTCAAATACAGCTCCGAACACCCAACGCCATCTCTGTTTGAAAACGGCGGGTCGCTTGAGTATGGACCAGCAGCCTACGAGCACCCACTCTTCCATCGTACACCAGTCTAAAAGAAGCAAGGGAGAGTATACAGTTGTATGATGTATGATTAGGGTATACAACATAAAAATGGGCGCAAACACGAGATTTTGTCTAGGTGGGGTGTGGGGTGTGTGTGTGTGCTTAAACCGTGGAGGGGGGAGGGTGGTGGTTCCCGGGAAAAAATTGTTAAATCTAGATGTTCTCAGAGGCATCTCACGCCTTTCTACAGGTAAATATGGGCACTCATTTGGCTGTAAAATTATTATGTTGCATTCATTTGCAAGGATATATCATGGATCTGTGGTCCATTATGGGCTTCATCCACATCTGTGTAGAACACAGATTACAGAAATAATGGTATAACGTTGTACACTAAGAAATTTTAGTATAACGTTAATGTAAGAAATTCACAAGGAATAATTGCACAAAATGCAACACTAACAATTAGATAATAAGGTAAAACTAATTTGACTGCAACAGCACCCAGTTAAATTAGTTTCAAAATAGTCAACAGCTGCTTACCTGTGTAGTTTTTTTTTGGAGGTTGACCTTCAGGGTGTTCATAGATCGATCATCGATCCCAACACGAGCGAGGCGTGGGTGGAGCTTAGCTAGAGATGGGCGGGGTATAGCTAAAACAGGAAAGGTCCATTGGCACCGACACCTTTCAATCAAATCATTCTCAACACATCGAGCCGTTTCATCAATAGTTTCATTGAAGTGTGCAATAGTTGAAGTGAAAACGTTTATCTACCAGGCATACACGTAATACATGTCAGATGCCAGAACAGAGGTAAAAGAATCAAAGTTAGATAACTATGCTCTCTGAAGTATGGTAGAGATTCAGCTGTTAAAGATTAACACCTATTTAACAACACTTGTGGAACATTGCTTTTGCCACCCATATAAAAATGGCAATAGCCGAATAGAGAAAGCAACAAAGGCACTTGGTCCTGAAAATATTAAAAATAAATCTGCCCAAATTCTAGAGGTGCGGGGTGGGGTGTAGGTGGAGCTAAAGATATGCTTAGCCATCAACATTTTTTCTAGGGTCCTAAAGTCCCCCTAGTTGAATGCCAACAATAATGTTGGGTGTAAGGTGTAAGGTGTTTGCGCCCATGAGCATGAATAATCTTGATATCGCTATTTATATAACACATTTATCTTGTACTCAACTTTTAGTGTTAAGTCCCCTTTCGACCGCAAGCGGGTGGCGCGAGCCACTCGAACGATGTTTTGTAAATGTGGTACTGAGTCAATTAGAAATAAATGTGTAACCTTTCGACGTACATATGCCACCTTGATAATGTTGTGAAAATGGCTTTGTATTAGATCGCGTATGGTTATAGTCTGAATGCTCTTTGGCTATGCCGGGTTCGTCTGGACGCTGTTGTCGTACCACACATTCCGCACCCCCCCGTACGCATACGGTCTGAGTGGACATTTATTCTGTCTCTCTCTCTCTCTCTCTCTCTCTCTTTCTCTCTCTCTCTCTCGCTCTCTCTCGCACCTCTCTGTGTGTGTGTGTTGTAATATTTGAGGCGTTTATATGCTAGTTCCCAATGCTAGGGTCTAGACTCACGCCTGGCCTTTATGGTTTCTGTTGCATTCTTGTGAATTCTTGTGACGTCGGTTTGTGCATTAGCTTGTGTCTCTCTCTGTGTGTGTGTGTGTGTTGATCGTTGTCTCTCGATTTTGTCTCATGTTGCCGTTCTTTTCCATGGCTTTTTTTGTTGCTCCTCATGCTTGGGCGTGTGTAATGGGGATGGCCTAACCTGGACCTAACAGGGGTGGGTAAGGGATGGGGTAGGTGTTGGGTCGGGGGAGGTGCGTACGGTCGTATGACCTGATGCACCCAAGGGGGGGGGGGGGCTTTAGGTCAGAGACCTCCCGGCCCCTTTGGGGGGAGTGGGGAGGTTGGGGTGTGGGGTCTTTCGGGTCCTGGGACCCATTTGGTCTTCTGGCCATCATCCGAGCAGGCACCAGCGCGCACTTGTTTGATTTTGATTGGTTAGGTAGCCCGTATGGTGACTGTGTCCGACCGAGGACGAACTCGGTCAGTCATCCGGGTTACATCCCTCCATAGTCCCCTCGAAAATTCCGAAAGATTCTAATTCTAGCAATTTGGTTTTGGTTTTGTAATCCGTATGTTGCGTGGTTCCATGCGAGGAGGGATCCATTCAGCATCCGGTTTACTTTGACTATGCCGAAATTTCTTGCCTACCTAACCCTAGCTCACGTTCACACAGTGATGGGCACTATGTGACGGGACCTCAGTTTAAAGTCCCATCCGAGAAGACTGAGCAAGTGGGGCCAAGTACATTGCTTAAGCGTACTCCAGCAGCTTGCTGTGCCCAGAGTTGTCCGTCAGTCTGTCCATTTGTTGATTGGTTTGTCAGTCCGTTCGACAGACAAGCATACCTGCCTACGGGCCACGAAAGAGATGGACACACGTCCATATCCCTCGCGGTCCGCCGCCAGGCCGGCCCATCTGTTGTTCTGTTGTCCATTCCAGTCCTCCACCTGTATTTCTGCCCGTCTGTCATTGTTGTTTTCGTTGCTGCATTTTAGCTCCAGCTCCAGCTCTGGCTCTGAAAGAAAAGGAGGGGAACAATGCTGAAAGAAAAAGAAGGAGAAAACAGACAGTGTGGACAGGTGTTTTGGGGCATGTACTCACATACGCTGGGTCATCAATTCATGACAATGTCACGATCCTTAAGTGGAATAGTCAAGCCAGAAAAAAAAAAAGTTCTCAAGAATTTAGTAACATTCATAGAATGACATTACATATAACCTACTTTATAGGCCATGCAACACAGCAAATCATTCGCTTACACATATTTCCCCTCGGACCTGACACCTCATGCGCCTAGGGGAAAAAGTGCGATGCGATTCCCCTCGGACCTGACACCTCATGCGCCTAGGGGAAGTGATTTGCGTTTCTCATCGAACTTGACACCTCACGAGGGTGGTGAGGCAGTAAATGCTGCAGTGACCAGGGGTCGGTGGTGGGGTGGTAGTAAATGCCGCAATAGCCGTAGAGGTCGATGGTGGGAAGGCACTAAATGCCGCAGTAGAGGCCGGGGATTGGAAGGCAGTAAGTGCCGCAGGACAGGCCGGGGTCGTAGAGGCCGCAGAAGAGTGCTTCTTGCGCCGTCTCACGTGTTTGCTTTTTTGAGATCAGAGATAACATGCTGTATAGGTCATGCACGCAGCAAATCGTTCGCTTACACGTATTTCCCCTCGGACCTGACACCTCATGCGCCTAGGGGAAAAAGTGTGATGCGATTCCCCTCGGACCTGATACCTCATGCGCCTAGGGGAGTGATTTGCGTTTCGGACCTGACACCTCACGAGGGTTGTCTCAGTTGTTGGCTCGGTCGGTGTCTTGGGCTAATCAGAATGTGTTCTGATTATGTGATGTGTTTGTCCGATGCAAGCACGAACTTGATTAATTCGTGGTTGATCTGTCGGTCACGCATCGCTATAATGTCTTCTATAGGGTCAAGATTGAAGTGTCCCTTTCTCAGCGTATTGATGAGTTCCTTTCTAATGTCTGCATATTCAGTGCACCGTAGGAAGAAGTGGTCTAGAGTTTCAGTCTCCTTGCAGGCCTCACATTGGTCTGTGTCTGACAGGTTGAGTTTTTTTCGTGTCTGGTTAACGCTGATCCGACCCATTCTGATGTGGCGTAATACAATGTCGCCTTGGCGTCCTGGGATGTGGTTTTGGTATTTGCGTTTGACTGCAGGGACGACTCTGTACAGGGATCTGCCGGTTGTGCTTTCGTCCCATTGTCTTTGCCATTTGCTGTTGATGTGGCTTTTGACCAGGGCGTTCGCTTCGGACTTTGAGAGTCCTATGCTGGTCATAGTTCCATCTTTGAGCGCTTGCTTGGCTGCCTCGTCCGCCTGTTCATTGCCTTTAATGTCAACATGGCTTGGGACCCAGTCGATGTCCACGGTGTTGTTGTCAGTCACCACAGTTGCATACAGCTGCCGGATTTCCTTGATTAGGTTGTCCCTGCTCTTGCTGCTGCTAGATTTGAAGCTCTTCACTGAGCTTAGTGAGTCTGTGAGTATAACGTATTTGCCTGGATTTGCTGTTTTAATCCATTCTAGAGCCTTTTTAATTGCCACCAGTTCGGCTGTGAATATTGACAGGTGATTCGGAAGCTTGTACTTGAGGACTTCTTCCTGGTCGCCTATGACTACTCCTGCTCCGCATTCGCCAGAGTAGGGCATTTTGGAGGCATCGGTATAGATTTTCCTGTGCTCCTTCCATCTGTTGTCAATGTTTTCCAGAGCGTAGCTCTTGATTAGCGCTGGTGGGTCTTTCTTGCTTATCTGTGAGGATAGGCTGTCATGCGCCTTGATCTGCGGAAGTAGCCATGGCGGGTCAGGAGCCGGCCTTGAGCTTTCTATTTCGACGTTTACCAGTTCAGTGGCACTGACGAGCTCTGTCATTAACAGGCCTGGTGGTTTGGTCTTTTTGGTCATTTTGGGCAGTACCTTGTGTCTGGTAGGGTGGGTGGGTGCAGAGCTTTGTAGGTATGTCCAGAATTTGAGAAGCCATTCCTCTCTTCGCAGATCTAATGGGATTTCTCCACACTCTACGTTGATTGCATCTCGAGGGCTACTCTGTGAGGCACCACAGCAAATGCGCAGGCATTTTGTTTGGAGAGTGTCAATGGTTTCTAACAGTGACTTTCTCGCTGTGGCGTATGCTTCGCATCCATAGTCTATCCTTGACAGGATTAGGCCGCGGTATAGCATAAGCATGCTCGGCAGGTCTGCACCCCAGGTGTGCTTTGTTAATGAGCGAAGGAGATTTAATTGCTTGAAGCATCTCTCCCTCAGACTCTTGATGTGGGGGTTCCACGTGAGCTTTCTGTCAAATGTTAGTCCCAGGAATTTGGCTTCAGCACATGTCTTGACTTTCTGACCATTGAGGTACAGATTTGCATCATGGTTTATGTATTTAACATTGGTAAAATTGATTTGAACTGTTTTTTCCGCAGACAGTTTGAAGCCATTTTTTTTTTGCACCACCGTGAGACTATGTCCAGAACTTTCTGCATGGTCTTACGTGCACGGTCTATCTTCGCATATTTGTTCCACAATGCTGTGTCATCAGCGAAGATAGACCCGCATATTGCGATGGGACCCAGTGCATGGTCTTTTTCAATGTCTTTGGGTAGATCACTCATCATGATATTGAACAGTAGGGGGCTTATTACGCCACCCTGCGGGGTGCCGTTTTCCAATGTTTGTTCCCTAGACATTTGCCCATTAACGCGGACGCTAATCCTTCTGTTATCGAGAAAATCTCGTATCCAGAATAGGATGCGGCCACGGTAGCCAAAGTCATAGAGTTTTTTTAGGACTCCGTTTCGCCACATCATATCAAAGGCTTTCTCAACGTCTAGGAAAACTCCTATTGTTGTGTTTTCTCTTCCGGCATCTAGGGCTTTCTTGGCTGCCTCCGTCAGTCTGACTAGGTGGTCCGTAGTGCGTCTGCCCTTTCTGAAGCCACTCTGCCAAGGGTGGAGTAGACCGTTGTGTTCGAACTCATGTTCTAGTCGGTTTTTGATCATCCTCTCCATGACTTTGCATAGACAGCTCGTCAGGGAGATTGGCCGATATGATCTCGGGTCAGTTTTGTCCTTCCCTTGTTTTGGGATAGGAACCACGATCCCCGTTTTCCATACTGATGGCATTTTTCCAGAGCTCCATACAAGGTTGTAGAGATTGAGTAGCATGTGTTTACCCTCCTCTGGCATATTACGAAGCATGTCGTATTTCAGGCTTCTCGCACCTCTCTCTCTCTCTCTCTCGCACCTCTCTCTCTCGCACCTCTCTCTCTCATCTCTCTCTCTCTCTCTCTCTCTCTCTCTCTCTCTCTCTCTATCTCGCTCCTCTCTCTCTCACACACCTCTCCCTCCCCTCCCTCTCCCTCACCCCTCCCCCCCCCCCTCTCTATCCCTCTCACCCTCCCTTCTCCCCTCCTTCCCTCCTTTCCTCCCTCCCTCCTCTCTCTCTCTCTCTCTTTCTCTCTCTCTCTCGCTCTCTCTCTCTCTCTCTCTCGCTTTCGCTCTCGCTCTCGCTCTCTGACCTTTTTCTTTATTATTCCATTCTGTCTTCAAGCTGTGGAGATAATCTAAGGCACCATGCAATCTGGCAATACGGTCCTCATCAGTCTCTTTATACTTAGTAATATATAGATCCATGACATGAGAGGTAAGCGCGCTTAAACTGATGACGCCATCGGGGAAGTCGAATATCTTGACGTGCATATAGTATCTCTCCTTTAAATTGCTCAAGCTGTCCGCCATTATGCCAGATCTAGCGAAGCAAAAACAAATATTAATAAAGACATCAGATATTACAGACCTTCGCCCTTAAATATTCGCTTGACTGTAACAAGTGTTACGTTTTTTCGGAGTTTTTAATTTTCCTAGATCACGCGCAAATTTGTAGATTCGTATTGTATGGTCATACCGTTTACCGTGTTTACAATTTAATACAAATCAGAACAATAGCTTTTTTGATACAGCTCGACCGACCAACCCTTTGACCGACCAAGCAACCGACAAACCGACCAAGCGAATGACCGACCAACCCTCTGACCGAGCGACTGACTGACCGACTGACCCATTGATCGACCCACCCACTCACCCAGCCACCAACCCACCCACCCATTCACTGACTGATTGACCGACCGACCGACCGACCAAACCACTGACCGTCGAACCGACCGACCAACCGACAGACTGACTTACCGACCAACCAACCGACCGATGAACTGACTGATCGACTGACCGACCGACCGACCAGCTACCTGCCAGATCCACCCACCCACCCACTCATCCACCCACCGACTGACTGATCGACTGACAGAATGAATGAATGACCACCCAAACAATCGATGGAACGACCGAATGACACACACGCATGCACACGAGCACACACGCACGCACACGCACACACTCTCACGCGCACACGCACGTGCACACGCACACACACACGCGCATGCGCATGCGCATGCGCATGCACATGCACATGCACATGCACAGACAGACAGACAGACAGACAGACAGACAGACAGACAGACAGACAGACAGACAGACAGACAGACAGACAGACAGACAGACAGACAGACAGACAGACAGACAGACAGACAGACAGACAGACAGACAGACAGACAGACAGACAGACAGACAGACAGACAGACAGACAGACAGACAGACAGACAGACAGACAGACAGACAGACAGACAGACAGACAGACAGACAGACAGACAGACAGACAGACAGACAGACAGACAGACAGACAGACAGACAGACAGACAGACAGACAGACAGACAGACAGACAGACAGACAGACAGACAGACAGACAGACAGACAGACAGACAGACAGACAGACAGACCATGAAAGACGAATATTCACAGTTGCAATCTAAATTAAAGGAACCGATCAAAGCACGACCAGTAATAGCTTACAATAGAAATCCAAACCTGAAAGATTTGCTAGTAAGATCAAAGTTAGACCTTATGGTTCCTGATAACAATGACAAGGTGTCATCCCTCCCTACCTATTCTTAAATAAATCTAATCCCAACCAAAATCAATGGTGGGGCAACATGAAATCATATCCGTAGGACATCTTTTAATTTTGTGTCTGCAAAAGTATGTGTGCGTACGTGCGTGCGTTCGTTCGTGCGTGCGTTCGTTCGTTCGTTCGTTCGTTCGTTCGTTCGTTCGTTCGTTCGTTCGTTCGTTCGTTCGTTCGTTCGTTCGTTCGTTCGTTCGTTCGTTCGTTCGTTCGTGCGTCCGGGAGTTTGTTCGTATGTGTGTATGTGTGTGGGGGTGTGCTCGTACATCCGCACGTGTGTGCATCTATACTTGCGTGGGTGTATGTGTGTGTATGTGGGTGTGGGTGCATTAATTCGTGAGTACATTAGTGCGTGGGTGTGTGCGTGCATGCATTCGTGCGTTCGTTCGTGCATGCGTTCATGCATGCATTATTGCGTGCATTCGTGCATGTATTACTGTGTGCAAGTGTTATTGCATGCATTCGTGCATTCGTTCAGATGTGTGCGTGCGTGCGTGCGTGCGTGCGTGCGTGCGTGCGTGCGTGCGTGCGTGCGTGCGTGCGTGCGTGCGTACGAGCGTGCGGGCGTGCATTCGTGTGTGTGTGATTTCTCTATAATGTAGGATCAATCCCAGCCTTTACCTGTTAAAGCGACCTACTGATAAGTTCATTTTACCCCAACTAATCTCAAGGGGGGACCACTCTAAGTAAATCTAAACTTGGTCTCGATAGGACAAATTTTAGGTAAAGAAATTTGTAATTAAATTCCTGTGCCAATGCGGTTTTTTCAATGTAAAGACGGACTTGCTTGTGCCAGGCCTCCATATTTGTCCCAAATCAAACAATTTTAAACTGTTAATATTTATAAATACACTGTCGGAATTGGTCTGCTGATAGCTGATGTTTCGTTTGCACGGTCGTCCATACCTGCAATCGTGCATGCATGCGTTCGCGTGTACATTCGTTCGTTCGTTCGTTCGTTCGTTCGTTCGTTCGTTCGTTCGTTCGTTCGTTCGTTCGTTCGTTCGTTCGTTCGTTCGTTCGTTCGTTCGTTCGTTCGTTCGTTCGTTCGTTCGTTCGTTCGTTCGTTCGTTCGTTCGCTCGCTCGCTCGTTCGTTCGTTCGTTCGTTCGTTCGTTCGTTCGTTCGTTCGTTCGTGCGTACGTACGTACGTACGTACGTACGTACGTGCGTGCGTGCGGGCGGCCGCGCATTCATATGTGCTTATATTCACTCATTCATTCATTCGTTCGTCCACCTATCTGTTCACTCATCCTGTCACCTGTCCTTGGCCTCTCTATTGGTTTACTGGTCTGTGCCTCTCAGACATCAATTGATTGTCTGTGTGGATGGACTGATGGATGGATTACTGGGCTGGTGTCCGGGTGGGCGCATGGATTGTTTGGACATATATGTTTGTAAAGGTACAAACCACCTCTCTTCCGCAACCACCTGTCGTATTTTATTCTTATTTTTTCAACAGCCACACCAAATCATTGCAAAGAGGCAATTAGCACTTTGCAATGACTAAGTGAATAAATTAAACAAAATTCGGAAATGAAATTGTAGCTTTCACCCATTTTCCTATTCATTTGTTCAGTCGTCTAGTCATCCACCGGGTGTCTGTCTATCAGTTTACAAATCTGTTCTCCCCTTAATCAAGTATTTGTTTAGGTGGATGGCAGGATGGACTGATTGATGGATTAATATGCTGGTGTCTGGGCGGGTGAATGAGTACATGGGTTGTTGGACATATAAGCGTACAAAGCTCAAACAACCTGTGATTTACAACCACCTCTCTTTTGAATGAATCTCACTAGACCAACAACATTCAGTCAATCCACATTGGATCATCCTATGTCAGAAAGACCGGCTCAACACTATTTGTTTATTCCTATTTTCGAACACATGGCAACGCCAACTTATTACAAAGAAGTAATCAATGCTTTGTAATGA
Source organism: Chaetoderma sp. LZ-2023a (assembly GCA_034401795.1). Taxonomy (NCBI): domain Eukaryota; kingdom Metazoa; phylum Mollusca; class Caudofoveata; order Chaetodermatida; family Chaetodermatidae; genus Chaetoderma; species Chaetoderma sp. LZ-2023a. The sequence continues at coordinate 14,237,186 of CM067364.1, forward strand.
CTGAGTGAACCGATTTGCCCAGATCAAAAACTGTATTACTCCTAACTATCAGAATTTGTTCCTATTTTCGAACACACGGCAACGCCAACTTATTACGAAGAAGTAATCAACGCTTTGTAATGACTGAGTGAACCGATTTGCCAAGATCAAAAAACTGTATAACTTGTCAGAATTTGTTTTAATAATCTTTATTCAGGAAACCTGTCCTTTGTAGTACTCAAACAGCAAGTAACTTACTCTCAGCCGCCATGATTAAACATATCTCGGCAGCATTTGATCTAATGACTGACCAAATAGCCCTCATTGTTATTCTCACACCTTAATCGCCTGAAACGAACCGGCGTACTAACCCATGCTACAGTTAGATAAGCTCGATATAATTAAGCAATCACGCCTTTTGTATTAGCTGTTTGACTTCAGTAGCGCCCAAGGCGCACATTGATCTAAAGCAGGTCTTCGGGTTTAGTTTGATCTTTTGTGGAGAGACTGAATTAATAGTTAATCAGTAGTCACCATTGCAGTAATTCTCCTATAAATATGTAAGAATTATCAGTTGCCATTAGACCAGTTTTTTCGCTGCATGACGAAGACCATTACGTCGAAAGCGCTCCAGCAACTGACAGTGTAAGCTTTAATTTTATATATATATAATAATCTTTTATTAATTGTTCTTATTTTTCAGTTTCTAAATTGTTTCAACACATATCGCTCTAGTTAATATTTGCTAGTTAACTTTTTTGAATCTTTCTGACTAAATTTGACATAAATCTATAGAAATTTGATTACGTTCTAAAAATGGCCAAGAATTTCAACGGCCCAGTGGGTAAAGGACGCAAATCTGGCAACCCAGCGTCCAACGTTTCATCAACCAAAAGTGCTCCTAACCAGTCTGTTCAGGCCTTTCAGAGACTGGTTAAGATGTACTTCCATGTGTTGCAATGCTTGCATCACTATGGTCTTTTACGAGAGCATTTGGCATCAGACTCTCTCCCGAAATCTCTCAGCATGAAAATAGAGGAGATGAACTCGTTTTTCTGCCCTGCCTTACGAGATGACGAATTTTTGAAATCGACCAGCATGATAAACCAAATTTGGGCTCATAGCTGCTTAGAAAATTTAATCAACCATTATCGAAGCAAATTGGACAAATTAAAGGCAGAGGTAAAAGTGGCCGAATCTAATGTAATTCTTGATCTACACAGAGCCAAAGGCATAGCATTGAAATGGGGTAGGCAAAATTTTGGAAATAAATTGGCCACAACGACAATCACAAATTTTTGGAAATTTTTGGCAGAAATAGCTAGTGATGAGCAAAATAGAGTGATGTCAGTACCAACACCGGCGGCCACACCGAGTACAGGTTCAGGTTCACATTCAACAGTGACTAACAAACGACAACGGTCACCAACCACCTTCACACCCTCGCCTACCACTTCCAAGCGGACGAATCTGTATACATCACCAACACCAGCACCTGGTGTTGATGATGTAACAGAGTCATGGCGGCTCTCCCAAAGACAAATTCTCCTCCTGTGCGCCGTTGTCGGGTTGTTACTCACTGTTCCCCCAATCTACCACCTAGCAACTCTTCCTCATCTCCTCCACTATCTTCTCCTCGCCACCTTCTGACTCGATCTTCTCCTCTTCCTCCTTCTCCTCTCTCAATCCCGCCTCCTCCTCTTCCTCCTCAAACTTCTTCTCTTCATGCATCTCCTCTCTCAATCCCGCCTCCTCCTCTTCCTCCTCAAACTTCTTCTCTTTATGCATCTCCTCTCTCAATCCCACCTCTTGCTCCTCATACTCAATCTTCTCCTCTTGCATCTCCTCTCTCCATCCCTCCTCCTCCTCTTCCTCCTACGCTTCATCTCTCTTCTCCTCACGCACCTTCTTCTGCTCCTCTTCTTCTGTCTCCACCTCCTCTCCCTCCTATGGAGAATAATAGTAACCTGTCTGACAGGAAGTTTGCTAAGTACCGTCATCAATCGCATAGCAAGGGCCTGTGGAGGATCCCCAGAATCACCAAAAAGATTCTGATGATAGGGTCCTCTAATCTAGCCCGAATTGATTTAGATGTCCATCCTGACATCCAGGTTGAGTGCTATCCTGGTGCGGCATTATCACATTTCAGAACAATGGCTATGCGACACCAGGATGGCCCTAGCCCGGAGAAGATCATCTTGAATATTGGCATCAACTCCAAAAATGAGCATCCAACCAAAGCCTCAATCCATTTACGGTTCATGGCTCGTGAATTTAAAAACACCTTCCCTAATGCGGAGTTGCACTTTGCTGAGATTAACTTCTCTGATAGCTTGTCAGACAGGCAAAGGTACTGTCTCAAGCGTATCAACGAATCAGCAAAGTCCAACTGCCACGTTGATAAATTCATCCCCAAAATTTCTGATGCCAATTTTCATGTTGAGAAGGATAGAATCCATTGGACGAAAGAAACAGCTAATTGTATTTATAACCATTGGTTGATGGTACTTAGTTTAAACTAAATGTGGGTCAAGGCAATAGCTCCCCTAACATAGGATTAGGAACAAACCTTGTCAATTTAGCAGCTAACTATGATCTCTCACCATCTGAAAAGTCAATTCTCGATCGTGGTCTTACTTTTGTACCAACTCCAAAACCCAAAACAGGATTAGATTTGCTTTTAGACACAGGTCTTATTGAAGTAGCTAATTTTGGTCATTCAGTAAAAATAGCCCATCATTTTCGAAATTTAAATGGAGAGTCAAAACCATTCACTGGAAAATCTGGTTGGGACCCTCCCGATAGGCTAGTTGATGACAATATTAAAGCAACCATAAAAACGGTTGCTGGTATAGCCAGATCATTGTCAGTTACAAACAATAAGCAAAACCTTTCATTTCTCGAACGACAGGCTATCAACAAATTACGTAGAAATCAAAATATTATTATAAAACCAGCCGATAAAGGTTCAGCAACTGATTATGTCTAGAGAAAACTACATCACCTGGTTAGATCCATTGACACCACCTGGACGACCCATCATTTCAGACTGTGGCAGTGAGTCTTATGGCATTTCAGAATATATTGATTACTATTTAAAGCCCATTGCTAATAGACACAAGGGCTTTCTCAAGAACACAGAACACTTTCTTTCAAAGTTATCCGAATTGTCAGTTCCGAAAGATGCATATTTAGTCACATTAGACATAGATGCTATGTATACCAATATAGATATTGATGCTGGAGTCAATGCTATTAAGAATTCTTTTGTCAAATTTCCTGATCCAGATCGACCAGACACGGAAATTCTAAAATTATTAGAGCTAAGTCTTAAAGGAAACGATTTCCAATTTAATGGTGAAAATTACCTTCAAATCTGTGGATGCGCAATTGGTAAACGATTCAGCCCAAATTTTGCCACGATTTATGTTGCGGAGTGGGAAGAGGAGGCGCTGAACAAATCAACCAAAAAGCCTCTTCTTTACCTCAGATATCTAGATGACATCTTCATAGTTTGGCAACATTCAGAAGAAGACTGTTGGGAATTTTTTTGCATTTTAAATAACCAAGATTCAAACATCAATCTAAAAGCTACTATTAGTGGAACATCGGTTGACTTTTTAGATGTCACGATCTATAAGGGTACTCAATTTGATTCCTCTGGAAAATTAGAATATAAAGTATTCTTTAAGCCAACAGACTCACATCAGCTGCTTCACAAAAAATCATTTCATCCTCCACACACATTTAAAGGTTTGATCAAATCGCGAATCATAAGATTCTTTCGAAACTCTAGCAACAGGCAAAATCTGAATAGTGCATGCTCTACTCTGTTTGATGCTTTGAAAGCACGAGGCTATTCAGCCCGTTTTCTTCGAAAAATTAAAGCAGACACCATCAATGAGCTTGAAAATCTAAAACCTCATAGCGGACCCGAGTTTGAGCCTGTCCAAATTAAACACAATAAACCAATCATGTGCGATGGATCAGTTTCTAAATGCGACAAAAATAGATGCAAAGTAAACAACTATATTGTAAACCAACAAACATTCCTGAGCTTTCAAACTAAAAATGAATATCTTATCCAAACTAATATGCATTGTGATTCTGAGAATGTAGTCTATTTGATCAATTGTGCCCTTTGCCAGAAACAGTATGTTGGTGAAACAAAAAATGCATTTAGAGTGCGTGCTAGACGCCACGTTTCTGATATTAACACCTCAGCAGATACGCCAATTGCTCAACATTTCCAACTTCCTGATCATTCAGTTGAACATCATTTTGAAATCATGCCAATAGAACAGATTCCGACCTTCGATAGTGAGGAAGAAACGAGTTCGTTTCGCAAAATCCGAGAAGGCCATTGGATTAGAACACTCCAAACAAAAGCACCATTTGGAATAAATGTAGATTCGGGAATATCACAAAAGAACAAAATTATCCCATTTCAACTCATATACAATAGACGTAATGTTGAATTAGCGAAAACCATGAAAGACGAATATTCACAGTTGCAATCTAAATTAAAGGAACCGATCAAAGCACGACCAGTAATAGCTTACAATAGAAATCCAAACCTGAAAGATGTGCTAGTAAGATCAAAGTTAGACCGTATAGTTCCTGATAACTATGACAAGGTTTCATCCCTCCCTACCTATTCTTAAATAAAGCTAATCCCAACCAAAATCAATGGTGGGGCAACATGAAATCATATCCGTAGGACATCTTTTAATTTTGTGTCTGCAAAAGTGTGTGCGTGCGTGCGTGCGTGCGTGCGTGCGTGCGTGCGTGCGTGCGTGCGTGCGTGCGTGCGTGCGTGCGTGCGTGCGTGCGTGCGTGCGTGCGTGCGTTGGTTGGTTGGTTGGTTGGTTGGTTGGTTGGTTGTTGATTGGTTGGTTGGTTGGTTCGTCCGGGCGTCCGGGCGTTTGTTCGTATGTGCGTCCGGGCGTTTGTTCGTATGTGTGTGGGTGTGTGCTCGTACATCCGTACGTGTGTGCATCTATACTTGTGTGGGTGTATGTGTGCGTGTGTATGTGGGTGCATTAATTCGTGAGTACATTAGTGCCTGGGTGTGTGCGTGCATGCATTCGTGCGTCCGTTCATGCATGCAATATTGCGTGCATTCGTGCATGTATTACTGTGTGCATGTATTAGTGCGTGCGTGCGTGCGTGCGTGCGTGCGTGTGTGTGTATGTGTGTGCATTCGTGTGTGTGATTCCTCTATAATGTAGGATCAATCCCAGCCTTTACCTGTTAAAGCGACCTACTGATTAATTCACTTTACCCCAACTAATCTCAAGGGGGGACCACTCTAAGTAAATCTAAACTTGGTCTCGATAGGACAAATTTAGGCAAAGAAATTTTTAATTAAATTCCTGTGCCAATGCGTTTTTTTCAATGTAAAGACAGACAGACAGATAGTGAGGTAGAAACGAGTTCGTTGCGCAAAATCCGAGAGGGCTATTGGATTAGAACACTCCAAACAAAAGCACCATTTGGAATAAATGTAGATTCGGGAATATCACAAAAGAACAAAATTATCCCATTTCAACTCATATACAATAGACGTAATGTTGAATTAGCGAAAACCATGAAAGACGAATATTCACAGTTGCAATCTAAATTAAAGGAACCGATCAAAGCACGACCAGTAATAGCTTACAATAGAAATCCAAACCTGAAAGATTTGCTAGTAAGATCAAAGTTAGACCTTATAGTTCCTGATAACAATGACAAGGTTTCATCCCTCCCTACCTATTCTTAAATAAATCTAATCCCAACCAAAATCAATGGTGGGGCAACATGAAAACATATCCGTAGGACATCTTTTAATTTTGTGTCTGCAAAAGTGTGTGCGTGCGTGCGTGCGTGCGTGCGTGCGTGCGTGCGTGCGTGCGTGCGTGCGTTCGTTCGTTCGTTCGTCCGGGCGTTTGTTCGTATGTGTGTATGGGTGTGTGCTCGTACATCCGTACGTGTGTGCATCTATACTTGCGTGGGTTTATGTGTGCGTGTGTATGTGGGTGTGGGTGCATTAATTCGTGAGTACATTAGTGCCTGGGTGTGTGCGTGCATGCATTCGTGCGTCCGTTCGTGCATGTGTTCATGCATGCATTATTGCGTGCATTCGTGCATGTATTACTGTGTGCATGTATTATTGCATGCATTCGTTCAGATGTGTGCGTGCGTGCGTGCGTGCGTGCGTGCGTGCGTGCGTGCGTGCGTGCGTGCGTGCGTGCGTGCGTGCGTGTGTGTATGTGTGTGCATTCGTGTGTGTGATTTCTCTATAATGTAGGATCAATCCCAGCCTTTACCTGTTAAAGCGACCTACTGATTAATTCACTTTACCCCAACTAATCTCAAGGGGGGACCACTCTAAGTAAATCTAAACTTGGTCTCGATAGGACAAATTTAGGCAAAGAAATTTTTAATTAAATTCCTGTGCCAATGCGTTTTTTTCAATGTAAAGACAGACAGACAGACGGACGGACGGACGGACGGACGGACGGACGGACGAGGATAATAACACCATTACATAGTCATATCCCTATCTACATGTATAATATAGGCATCCGTTTATAGCTACGCTCCGCCAATTTCTAATCAAGATCTACCCACTCTTCACACGTATTGAAATCAATGTATACAGAACGTAACCATACATGAAAGATTGTGACTATTTTGAAACCAATTTTAACTGGTTCTGTTACTTCTAATAGATACGTTTAGCTAAACGTGACGCCAGCTAGCTAGTCGGATGCAGTTGATTATGACGTCAGCCACTTGAGTGACAGATTGGATAACACCAATAATGGAAAACCCACCGCGACTTACATTATCCAGTCGTCCAAGATAACGCAGCCTATCGGTCCGATGCCGGGCTGATATCATCGGCCCAATATAAGGCCAACATCGGCCCAGTAAGTTGCGTTATCATGGGTAGGACAAATTATGTCAGACCTAAACAATGCGTTCCATTTTAAGCTTTATATTATACAGGGAAAGTAAGATCTACAGGCTGTAACGCTATAATGGAGGGTTCCAGAATATCCATCAATTACATGACGCCATAATCATTTACGTGGCATGTAGGCTGACGTCATAATCAATTACGTCCTGCATGAGGGAGCTAACTTCGCCACGAATGCTTAATTGAGCTTAGCTAAAGATGGGTGGCCTAGAGTTAAAACCGGATTCGCTCATTGCCAAATGTGGTCAAGAATATCACATACGTCCATTTGTAAGCTAAGAGAAGGATATTTTTAGCATACACCTATATTTTTCAGTTAGTGGAGTTGGATTGTAATAACCGTGCTACCTTTATTGTGCAGCGATTTCGAACCTTCACAGTGTATAGCAGTTAGGTAATTTGAACATTTTTATATACCTCAGTACTATATTGTCAAACTATTGTAACCATTTAGACCAGAGCTTACACTTAGACAACCCTGTGCAGCACGGTGTGGTATTGCTATAGCTTCAGAATATTACGCATAGCTAACTATTGCATATATCTCGACAACAGTTCATTTTAGACCATATAAATGCATTACGAGTAAATAGAAGCATGCCCTCAATCTACTAAACATTGATGTCTTCTGCAGCCCATGGCCACTATGTGACATCACAGCGCGAGAGATGACAATGAACTTCGATGCTTGCAAACCATTTCTATTTTCACCCAACCATTATTTGCATCAGTAGTGAACAGTAGTGTAATCACTTTTAGTTTGTGCATCTAGGACTTAGAGATGATGCATACAACTCAAATACAATATTTTGTGCGGATCATGTGGATTTCAAGATGACTGTCAATATGGCCGCTAATCCAGTGTAATATGGCATATGTAGTGTTCCATCAGATCCAACAGTGGAAGGGAAATACCTTGGCGGCCAATGCATGTAGCTGGAAAATATCTGAAGGAATAATGACACGAGTGCACTTGAACTCGGACCCTAACCCGCAGTCCCTTCTCGAACTAACGGCGCAAGTCAGGCTGTGGAACTATGTACTGTGGAAGCCGTCGTTATGGACTTGATTGTTCGGCGGCTTGGTCTGGATCCAGACGTACCAGTCAAAACATGGCAAATGATGGCTTGATTGATAATGAGAACTCAACACAACCAGTGCATGTAGAAATGGCTTGCAAACATTGCACTTCAGTGTCAAATGTTGAGTTGTGACGTCATAACGTGGTCATGTGGTGCAGAAGACATTATTTTTCGGGAGATTGGGTGCATGTTTCTATCTACTCGTAATACCTTTATGTCGTCTCGAGTGAATCATTCTCGAGATATATGCCATGTTATACTCAGTTGGCGATCATCACAAAATAAAGTCCCTTCATTAATGTTGTAATTCGTGCTGGGTGAATGTAGTTGGCAAACATCGAACGTCAGTGTCAACTGTTGGGTTGTGACGTCATAGAGAGTCCAGCAGGCACAGAAGAGATTATTTTTCGGTAGATTGGCTCATGTGTCCATGTATTTGCCATACATGTGTGCGGTATAAATGGGCCGTTTTCGAGCTATATGCCATATTGTACTCGATTAGCGGCCATGTTGGCAGTCATCTGAAATTCGACATGTTCCATTCAAAAGATTTTATTAGATTTTTTAAATATCGCCTAGGGGACGTTATTGAACAGATTATAATTGGTGTCACTTCTGTTGCAATTAGCGGTACGTTCTGCCAAACGTGTGTTGGTATGACTGGACTAATATCGGCGTCTCCGAAACACCCTACGCCGTTCTGCCCATCTGATAATCACTTTTCTGTATTTTTTGCTGCATATTGCTGCCTGGTTGCGCTGCTTATACGTAACTAATCTTAGGAACCTTAGGTCGATTTTGATTATTCACAGCGCTGACACCCGTCACTCTCAGTTGGGGGGACTGACCAGATGACACCCCACCCCCACCCCCACCCACGATGAACTGCTTCTAAAGAGGCTGTGCTAGTTAGGCGCGTTCTGTTTCTCCCTCTCTAGTGCAGGCATGCGTACAGGTGTACCAAAGTCACGATAGAGCGGTTGGGCAGCCTGTTTGTCATGATGTAATAGCATGGTTAAAAGCTACATAATCAAGATCATCGATACTGGTAAAGGTGTTAAATGCAAAATAGATAATGCACACGTTTATATTTAGTAAACAATGTTTTGATGTTTAAAGTGTTAATGATTCATCAGACAGGTTTAGTCTCTAAGACATTGTTTAATAAGTGTAAATTAGTTTGCCACGAAGTACATGATATTTTAGTTTTTAAATTTTATCAGTGATATTGGTTAATTTCTCCTTATAAAAAATAATTTACGACGCGCATCACATCAATTCCCATGGTGTGATGTATACATGAGATGTAGCCAGTGCAACCTCTGCCAGCGACCGTCGGTCTTGGAAAAATCTGATGTCACATAAAACTTGGTTTTGTACGATTTCTTTAGATTACTTCTAAAAATTATTATTGCGGATTTCTGCATTTTCTAAAAATATAAAAAAGAATTTAAAATAATTAGTTTGCAATTTTTTTCGTAATTTTTATAAATTTAATTTTTGATTTTCCACGAATTTAGAATTTTCATAAATTTGCTGTTTAAAACACAGTTATGTGCATTTCTTGCTGTCACAATGCTGACATATTGGTAATACTTCAAAATCTCTAAAAATGTCGTTGTTTTTATGTTAAGGGTAACAAACCTAGACACACACCAATAACCATAGCTACGCCTAAGGATTCATATTTCTCAAACTAAGTTTGAACTAAACCTAATGCCAGCGTATACTGCTAAAAAGCTAAACCCTAAGTACGCTTAAGATTAATTAGCTTAAGATTGTCTGTTTACGAAATTATAAGATTGATAAATTAGTAAGTGAATTACAGTGGCACCATAAATACAAATTTAAATTTGATGATGGGTTCCATCATGTTATTCAGATCAGAAATTGTGCTTAGGAACTTCGCATTGGAACCCTGATGAGATGCCTAATGAATTCAAAATTAACAGGCATTTTAGCATTTAGTTTTCAAAATTCTTTAGAGTAATCATGCATATATTAGTGGAGCCTTTTTAGCATTAAGATTGTTTTGGATTTATTGGCATTTCCATACTGTTTCTCACTTTCTTGGTTGATCAACCGATTGTATCTGTAAATACTAGGCTAATCTAAGCAAACTCTGACTAAATATAGCTAAACCTAAACTGAGCGTATGACAAGCCAGGTTAAGAAACATATGTTTATTATTTTGTAAGACTGTTATGTTGCATAAGCTTGGTTAGATGTTAAGTAATCTTATTTCAAATTAACTTTTTCTAGCATAATTCACACGACATCCTAAGAAGAATGTCTTGAGTAAGATATTTCTATAACCAATAATATGATCTCTTTATATGCTAACAATTTTGCAACAATCGAATGTATAGTTGCTAAGATATATACAGGACAAGATAAGCAGCGCATTTTGCAAAAAACTTCATAACGTCAGCTCTACACTATGATTAAGACAATGGAGATAATTTGAAGTGTGTTGCTATGGAAAGAGTTGTTACTAAAGAAAAGGTCGTTTGCTTTACATTATATACATTTATTTACAGATGTATGCTGTTCATATAAATACGTCTTAAATTGATAACAGGTTTTTTTAATGTCCGTTATATGCAATCTAAATAAGCATGCTTAGTTATATTTCATCTTTCAAAATTAGTATATATTCCATTTAGTACCAGTTTTTGCATACAGGAAACAGGACATTTTAGGATTTTATGAGAATATCATCATTGGTCTAAAGGTAGAGACTTTGCCTTATACACCATAAGGACCACGGTTCGAATCCTGGGTAATACTGAATACAAGTTAATTCATAAATATTGTTTTACAATAATATGTTTTATATATCTAGTCATTCCGATACACTGTTACTATGCACATTTTATTTCAGGTACTTCTGTTGATATCATATGGATAATATGTTATTTTATCTTAATACTTTCTTGGCAAATGCAGTTTCCCATACGATTTACAATTAAAGCATTTTAATATATTTATCAACCAGACCTTATGTGACACGTAACCAGACCTTCCTCTTGATTTATCAAGATGGAGCTGCTGTACCAAAGTCACGATAGAGCGGTTGGGCAGCCCGTTTGTCATGATGTAATAGCATGGTTAAAAGCTACACAATCAAGATCATCGATACGGGTAAAGGTGTTAAATGCAAAATAGATAATGCACAAGTTTATATTTAGAAAACAATGTTTTGATGTGTAAACTGTTAATGATTCATCAGACAGTTTTAGTCTGTAAGACATTGTTTAATAAGTTTAAATTAGTTTGCCAATAAGTACATGATATTTTAGTTTTTAAATTTTATCAGTGATGTTGGTTAAATTATCCTTATAAAATAAATTTAAAAAAATAAAATAATAATCACTTTTCTTTATTTTTTGCTGCACGTCGCTGCCTGGTTTGCGCTGCTTATACGTAACTACTCTTAGGAACCTTAGGCCGATTTTGAGTGTTCAGGGCGCTGACACCCGCCACTCTAAGTGGGAGGACTGACCAGATGGCAACTGCGCCCCCCCCACACCCTCACCCACAACCCCCAACCCAACACTCCCACCCCAATCCCCCACCTCACCCCACGATGCACTGCTTCTAAAGAGGCTGTGCTAGTTAGCCCCGTGCTGTTTCTCCCTCTATAGTTCAGGCACGCATACAAGTGTGCCTACCTGTCTGCCTGTCTGCTTGCCTACCTGTCTGCGTACCTGACTGCATGCTTTCTTGCTTTCACGCCTGCATGCCTGCCTGCCAGCTGGCCTCACATTCTCTCATATCTTTAGAACGCCCTATATATCGCAACTGTAGAGTGCCGCACGTGCTATTTAACTATGGCAGTAAATCACGCAACACGTTAAAACATCCACTGACCTACTGATATAGGCTACAATTCGCGTTATATGTTTTCCTTCAGGTCTTTTGTTTAAAGCGATGTTAATCTCATCTCAAATGTTGTATTGCACCGATAGAATATGGTTTATAGATTCCATATCATTCATATCCTGTTACATTCCCTGATCAGTATCGCATTTATCTGTTTTGTAATATGGAGTAAATGTTGAACAGTGATCGACACCATTTTGTCTCCTCAAGCTATTGTGCGTGATGTCACGTAAGCTCCAATGCATCACATTCTTTATTATGTAATGCTCATCCCATTGAATATTTTGAAACCAACTTCCAATCAAATTGGTTTCAAAATATTCAACAGCTTACCTGCAGGATTGCTTTTATACCATTTTGCCAAACTATAGCTGGAGCCTCTATGACTGAGCGTATATACCGAGGCAGACACACTATGGTGTTTCGGATTGGTTGAAATGTAAATCATTACAGCCATCATAGGGTGTTGAAATGTATCAACATTTAACTACTAACTCCTGAATATCTTTCCTTAGCGGCGTGATAAAAGGCTTAAAACTACCTGGATAGTTTATGACCAGCGTCCTATATCGCCTGAATAGCTATCAAGAGATGGGATTAGCTGTCCTTTAATCTATATGGAAGAACAATAAGGCCTGATTTATAAGATGAACTTATCTTGTGCCGTGCCAGCCACATTTACCTGAAAATCACAATATAAATCAACCAGTCGTCATTAGCGCAGCGCGACAGGAAGTTCGACTTATACAACGGGCCTAAGATATGTATTATGACCGTGTCTCCGACTTGTATGCAAATATAATACAATAAATAAATCAAGAGGCGGAATAAAAATAAAAATAATAGTCACAACAGTAATACAATTAAAATAAGTGTAAGAAAAGAAAGAAAGAAGAAGAATAATAATAAGAAGATGAACCAACAACTGATACACCGATATCGAATTTTATATTGGTCTCCGGCACCGTTGACTAACCGGTGCGCCAATATCAAATTATATATCTGTTCGCTGTGCCGTTTCACCAACGGGTGCACCAATATTAAATTCGATATTGTACCTGGACGATTGACCAACGGGCGCGTCGATATCAAATTAGATATTGGTCCCGCGCCGTTGGTTAACTACGCACATTTGATATTGGCGCGTTACACACATGTCTACGGTGGATGACAAGTGACACTCTTATTTCTTCATTCAAATTATTTGTATAAGTCCCACTGGTGTAGAAATATGATCACTCGAGTTGCACTTATTTCTTCAACTCCAGTAGAATTATTTTAACCCATCTTGTGTCAACTTAACAATTCAGCGATGTTGAGGAATGTTCATTTGCAGGCCACGGGAAGAGTATTTTTTGAAAACTTACCAGTGGAATGACTTTCTCTGTTACCGAGCCAGTCATTCCAGTGATAAATGTCAAAAACTGTCTCCTCTTGGCATAGAAATGGATACTGAGTTTGCACAAATTTGAATTTTCTTGAACATATATAATTTTCAAACAGCCTTCGATTACAGGACAACTCAAAGACTTTTTTTTGTAAATTCAATTGAAAAACTTTGAACACTGCAAAATGGAATCCAATGAGCAACACGTTCTTCTTTTTTTACAAATCATCGCCGTTAAATGGTTATTTAATAGGTCTATATAAGTGTAATATTGAGTGCTTTGAGGCGATGCTGACACAAGAGGGGATAACTCTAGCAGAACATATTTTAACTAGAGTTAAAACATTCTGACTGTCAACTCGAGTAAAAATATTTTAACTCGAGTCGAAATGTTTTAACTCGAGTAGAAATTATTTTAATTCCAGTACAAATATATGAACTTGAGCTAAACTAATTTCTAAACGATTAAACGCCATCGCAGAAGCCACTACCGACGAAGAATACAGATACTGTTGAATTCATCGGGGAAGAAAAGCGCTCGCTTGATGACCTACTTTCAATGGCGGCATGGTCAGCTCATATAGAGGAATCCAGTCTGTCAGTCAGGCATGTGACGTCATGAACAATTACGTCATTTGTAGACTAACACCACGATCAGCTGTGTCATGAATGACGTAGCTAAGTCCGCCAGGCACCTTTGAATAGTCCGCCAGTTGTGTGAATTGTATGTTTAACATTTATTAAACATTCTGTTGAATATTTTGAAATTAATTTAACTGGGGTCTGATGCTTTCATAGGTTGGTGTGGGCATGCGGGTATACGTGTGCACGTGCGTGCGTGCGTGCGTGCGTGGGTGATGGGGTGCGCGAGGGTGTGTGCGTACGCGTTCTTGAGGGAAGTGCGCCTCACTGCGTAAAGTCCATGTGTGCATTTGTCGGGGCGTGCGTGCGCACGTGTATGTGCGCGTAAGTATGTGCGTGCGTGCGTGCGTGCGTGCGTGCGTGCGTGCGTGCGTGCGTGCGTGCGTGCGTGCGTGCGTGCGTGCGTGCGTGCGTGCGTGCGTGCGTGCGTGCGTGCGTGCGTGCGTGCGTGCGTGCGTGCGTGCGTGCGTGCGTGCGCGCTGGCTTCCGTATGTAGGCGACTACGTTGATATAAGCTTGAAACCTCAGCTGTAGCACAATACCTTACCTGCAAATATATAACTAGAATTAAGTACTCTAAATCTACTCTAAATAATCACCACATCAGATTCTGTTCCACTGGCGTAGACTGTTGAGGGTTACGTGTGCGTAGGCCTACAAAGTTAGCTCAAATCGCAAAACATTTCATTCAAACTATTCACGGAATGCTTGTTTCAAGAAGGGGTCTAAATAGGAAACCTGCTTAAACGTTTGAAACAACTGACTGGCACGCATACAGTAATGGCAATTTTCAGTCAAATATTTTTCAAAAGTAACACGATGATATTAACCCTCGTGCTATATATAACAAAATGTTTAAAACTAATTTGTTTAACCCTGAAGTCCTCGAATCTCAATTTCAATACAACTATAAAGGTAAGATGTTGAATATATTGAAACCAATTTGACAGGAACTTGTTTCCGCGATATGAAGCCAGCGACTCCCAGTTAAATTAGCTTCACAATAATCATCGAGTATATTTATTAAATTGTAAATTAGTTTATAATTTGGAATTTAGCATTCAAAGCGTTAATTGTCAATTTGTCATACGAAAATACATTACCGACATCGTTATTATACATCTAGCGGGCAAACTTCAAGTACACGGCTCTAAAACTGAAATCATCCAGCGACATATTTCGTACATTTTCAGAAGGTAATAGAGCGCGAAAAAGCAAATACGAAAATTTGCAAATTAACCGTCTGCCTGCTGCAAGCCAACAGACAATAATTTCAATGGACAATAACTCTGGACCTGTTGAATATTTTGAACCCGATTTTATTAAAAGATATTGGTGGCTTAGCCACCAATAACGTTCAGTTAAATTGTTTTCAAAATATTTAGCATCTCTGGAGCTAAACCTCTTGGAAAAAGAAATCTGCAGACATTATAATAATTATGCTGAATATTGTGAAACTAAGTTGACTGGAACCCGTTGATACCCATGGCCCCAGCGGAATCTTCTCAAATTAGTATCACAATATGTACCATATACATCAACAGGTTCCTGTCAAATTAATTCTAAAATTTTCAACAGCTGCAGAAACATGCTTGCTTGCAAATTAATTTGAAACTATTCAACATCTTACCTGAATAGTGCTCTGAAATTGTATTCTTGCGATTCAGCTGCCAACGTGCTAAACGTACACTAACCTCGTTTCAAATATCTCGTGAAAAAACACCGCCAACCAAAGTAACACGCAATACACCTTTCCCGAGTGCCAATCTATCATATGACGTCATAAGCAGCTACGTGACGTGTAAGATGACATCATAATGAATGATGTCAGAGCTGACGTAGATAAGTAGGTGGGGGTGGGGGCGGGGGGGGGGGCTGCGTCACCAACGTGTATTTGTAGACGACCTATGCGCTGTTGTACGAATTGTATGTCTTTACCATTTAATAAATAATGTGTTGAATATTTTGAAACTTCACCCAGCAACATCACCAAGTCAAATTAGTTACAATATATTCAACTGCTTAACTGTAGGCCTATGGTGTTCAGGAAATTGATAGTTAGGGCATTCGAGGATCGATCAGTCCCAACACGGCGACGTGTGGGTAAAGCTTAGCTATAGGTGGGCGGGACATAGCTAAAACTGGAGAGGTCAATTGTATAAAGCATTGTTGTGCATGTGTGCAATGTACAGACAGTAACGTGTTGGCAGGTGATAATGGCATACAACATTGGTGTCACGCCATGATGAGTCAGAAGTGCATTGCGACTTTAGTAGTCCTGTTGTATTACGCTGCACGTATGTTATGACGTATACACCATGTCACTGGCCACCTTGGTATAAACATAATTAAGTTGTGGTCAAATAGGAGCACAATACGACATGTGCCATATAACCGTGTCTCCCATACACATACAGATGCAATACAATAAATACATCAAGGTGACGTATTGTAAAAATAATAAATAACATTTTAACCCTTCAATAATCATGCCAACAAAAACGGTTTCTGGAATGGTTTTGAAAGCGTCTATCTGAAGACCCCGACACGACTATTCCCAGAAATTCACCATGTGACTTGAATGGCTCGATACCAGACCCAGCCATTCCGGCGGTAAACTCTAAAATAATGATCCTCCCCCGGTCCACAAATGTGCTGTGAGAAAATTGAGCAAATTTGAGTGTTAAACGGATAAAGATACATGGAATAATACATTATAGGAAGATATACCTTATTTTATACTAGTTGTTTAAATTATATCCGACACACATAAACTACTAATGGTATTTTAAATCTATTCTGATCCCTCGTTCCCGGGGATGCTAGAGATTACTGTCACTCAAATATAAGTACTGGCGTTATGATTACACTAAATGGCTTGTTAGCCGACGTCAAAATACTATGAAGTATATCCGACACAGGAAACACCCGACAATAGGGTTCCAGTTTTAGCTATGGTCTGCCCATTTCTAGCCAAGCTCCACCCACACCTCGCTCGTGTTGGGATCGATCGATCTCAGAACTCCCCGACTATCAATTTCCAGAAAACTATACAGGAATGCTATTGAATATTTTGAAACTAACTTGACTGGGTGCTGTTGCTGCCTATGGCAACAACAGAGCCCAGTCAAATTAGTTTCAAAATATTCAACAGCATGTTTATTAAATAGCAAAAACATACAATTCGTACAACGTGTAGGACTATGTTGAGCCATTCTTGTCGTCATGATTAGGCCGTCATTCTACACGTCGCATAGTTGGTTATGAAGTCATATGACGTAAGATGGTGGATGGATAAACTGAAAAGGTGAATTGAGTGCCGTGTATCATACATACACAATGTGTTATTTCTTGTCTGTGGAGTTAAGAGGTTAAGAAGACAAGACAAGTGTTGTAGTAGTAGTGTCGGGGTCAAAATCATGCGACCTCCCTCAACTGGCCGCCGTTCGGCGATCCGTGGGCCCGACGCCCATCTTAATCCATGGAGCATAGGGAGGTGAGACGGGGGCCACCACGGATCGCCGAGCGGCTGCCAGGGAGGTAGGATCATCCCGACACTACTACTGCCAGGGGCTGAACGCCCATTTAGAGACAAGCCTCCACAGTGATATACACCACTGATCGCCATCAACCACACCAGAAGGGCCGGACTCCCTCTCTCTATTCTGTGTAGGCTCAGATAAACACGTAGTCTCAGCCAGAGTCGCATCGGCAACCGCCTTGTGATCAACCCCACCCACATCTGAACGCCCATTTAGAGACAAGCATCCACAATCACAGGTACTGATCGCTAGCACTACACGTAATAGGGTCTGAACGCCCATTTAGAGACAGGCATCCACAGGGATATAAACCACCTACAGGTACTGATCGCCAGCACCACACATAATAGGGTCTGAACGCCCATTTGGAGACAGGCATCCGCAGGGATATACACCACCCACAGGTACTGATCGCCACACATATTAGGGTCTGAACGCCCCTTTATAGACAGGCATCCACAGGGATAT
Source organism: Chaetoderma sp. LZ-2023a (assembly GCA_034401795.1). Classification (NCBI taxonomy): domain Eukaryota; kingdom Metazoa; phylum Mollusca; class Caudofoveata; order Chaetodermatida; family Chaetodermatidae; genus Chaetoderma; species Chaetoderma sp. LZ-2023a. Next base: position 14,255,138 of record CM067364.1, read on the forward strand.
ACACCAACCACAGATATTGATCGCCAACACATAATAGGGTCTGAACGCCCATTTAGAGACAGGCATCCACAGGGATATACACCATGATTACTGTTGCACAGCTTCGCGCCATTGCACAGCAATTCGGCCTTAGAGGCTACTCTAAGGTCAAGAAAGCCGACCTGCTCCAGCCGATCGGACAGGTCTGTGCCAAGGAGTGGCAGAAGCGACTCTCCCGATCAATGAAGATGGGAAGGTTTCCAGCGCTAACCAAAGATGATCCTTGGAATCCCCACAAGAAAGCTCAGCGGATATGTGAGCTTCGTCAGTTGGACGAGGAGGTGACTGCTATCTTGCGAGCCAAGACTGTGGCGAGGCGGATGGCAGCCCATCCACTGGAGCGCTTACCTCTCCTACACAGGATCACTAAGCGAGTGATGAGGGGCCGAAGTCTGAACCCTTAGCCTGGAGCATAAGGCGAGAAGGTGAACACAAAGGGAGACAGAGGATAGAAGACGCCGGTCAGTACGCTGGACATTCTTCAGAGGTCTAGAAGGAGACCTCACAGGCCAGATCATGCAAACGATCCAGGAGACTGTCCAGAACGCCTTCTACCTCCGCTACACCCATACCTATCGCATACGTCACATCAAAGACGGTAGGGTGATGCTCTTCCACAAGCATGCTCCAGGGAACACGATAGGAGCAGCTCATGACTGGGTGGCAGCATGAGCGCAAGCCCGCATCGACATAGAACATATTGAACCATCCAGCACCAAATGGGCTTTCGTTCGATCAATCAACGTTGAGGTCAGGGCTGTCATCGACCGCCAACCTGTGCTTGGGACAGGCCCCCTTCCAGACCGGCTACGACAGAAGAAGAGCCCTCGACACCTACAGGGACAACATGAGTCTCTGGAGATGTCTAGCAGTCCCCTGAGGTGCGAGAGCTCATAGAAGTAGAGCTCCTGCACGAGAGCTTGCCACACAGTTCTATACCAAGACAGTACCTGATGTCCGCAAGGCTTCGCTGGATCAGCTGGACAAGTAGAGTTCTTCGCCAATAGTGGGATTTGCGTGTATGAACCAACTGAAGAGGGCACCTGGCACATAATCAGGCAAGCAGCTCACTACCGTGACACCATGACCATCGGAGTGTGGGACCACCATGCCTTCTACATCAAGAACATCTCCAAGCTGGCACATACACTAGTCTTGAGACACTGTCAGCAGAGGTTTACAAAGGCATGCCATCTTCAACGCCACGCTAATCACTGTACAGGCGGCAAAACAAAAATCCTGTGTCCTAGCGAGAAGGTTGAGGCATCACAGTCTGCGTATGAGAAAGCCTTCTATCCGCCCACACCATCCAGTCCAGCGGCTACTCGTTGGATCGAGTATGAGTCCAGAAACAGGCGTACACATACCCGATGTAGAGTGTGGGCACGGTGGCGAGCGTTGGATCGAGGGCGCTCCCGTAGATGGTTATGATCCGACCACCAACACCGTTTACCACTTCCATGGCTGTCACAGGCACGGGTGTCCACAACACCAGCAGGGTGAGGATACCGAACAAAGATACCGCAAGACAGTCCTGAGAGAGGAGAAGCTGAGAGCCTCTGGATGCACGTTTGTGGTACAGTGGGAGTGCTGTATAAAATACTGCTCAAGCGTCCCTAAACGAGTTCGGACTGTCCCATACCCACACTTCATAGTTTACGGCTTCAAAGCACTCCTAGATGGTATCAAGACTCGTCCTACGGAGACTGTCACGATCGAGAGTACTCACATACCTATCTCTGTGCCGTTGGCTGCTCCTTAGAGGGTGCCACGAGTGAGCCCACTCGCCTCTGCAATCCTGACCCCAAAGAACTGATCAGAGAGTTCATACTGGAGATCCAATGGCGCGCAGCTCCAATCCGGACAGGGGTTAGGGCACAGCACATACAGACAGACCTGGACAAGCTCCCAAAGCGACAGCAGCAACTGCTCAACGAGCGTTGTGACCAAGAGCCTGTACAAGGGTCAACTCTGGGCGGTATGACCTGAACCTCATCAAGAAGTACTTTGTCGATGAGCTGACTGTCAGTACAGGTACAGTGAAAGTCGCCAAGAAGGCTAATCAGACCATGTTCCTCATAGCACCTGAGCTACGGTTTCTCGATGTGCTGAACTACCTCGGCCCAGGAGTCTCGTACAAGGTATGACTCAAAGCTTACGGGTGTACACATCAGAAGAGTTGGCTCCCATATGAATGGTTTAACACACGTGATAAGCTCAACTATCCAGGGCTTCGTGACTACTCAGCATGGGTATCTAAGCTCAAGGGTGGCTACCTCTTGACGCGAACAGAGTGGGAACAGTATAACCAGACATTCAGCGAGCATGGAATGCGGACATTTGCCGACAGGCTGCGATATTATAACAACATGGACGTCAGTCCATTCATTGAAGCCCTAGAGCGGATGCGGGAGTTCTAAACAGAACGAGAAATAGACATCCTCAAAGACACGTTGTCTCTCCCAGGTGTGTCACTGCAATACCTCCGACGTGGAACTGCTCAGCAGATGCCGGATGTTAGCCTCTATTCACTGGACAAGGGAGCCTACGAGATGCTAAAGGGTGCTGTTGTTGGCAGTCCCAGCTTCGTGTTCACCAGATACCATAAGGCCGGTGTGACTAGAATCTGCCAGAGTGAGCATGTCTGCTAACGTCTACTCGGCTACGACTCAAATGCTCTGGACCTGTCAATGCTGGCCAAAGAGATGCTATGAGGTAAGGAGAAAGTGCGTCATTGTTCCAGTGCCAGTGGGGTAGCTTGCTTGAAGGAGGCTCTCCTAGCAGACAGCCGGTGTGGGTTTGCTGAGGTGGATATAGATGTCCCCACGGCTCTGGGGGTGGGGGGGGGGAGTTCGAGGAAATGCCTCCTCTCTGCTATAACCACGAGATCCCGGTAGAGACAATCTCGTCTGAGGTGCTGGCATATCTAGGGCGAACAGGGAGCAAGCAACCCACCACACAGAAGGTGGTCGGTGCCCTCTCTGGCAAGAAGTGGCTGCTGTATGCCCCGACCCTCAAGTGGTATATAACCCATGGCCTGGAGATCACTGCTGTATACCGCACCATAGACTATGAGGCCAAGCACCCATTCGAGTGCTTCGTGGATAATGTTATGGAGGCCCGCCGCCCGGGAGATGTTGATAAGAGCAAAGCACTCTTGGCTGAGCTCTTCAAACTCATCGGCAACAGTGCCTACGGGAAGCTCATCGAGGCCCTAGAATGCCATAGCAACACCAGCTTCACGAAGGATGAATGCGTGGTGGACAAGGCCCTGCATAGTGCATGGTTCGAAGATCTTGAGGAGATCGGTGAGTCGTACGAGCTCCAGATTCGCAAGCCGAGAATCACTATTCGAAGGCCCTTCCAGGCGGTAATAGCCGTTTATGAGCTTGCGAAGCTGTGAATGTTGGAGTTCTACTATGACGTCCTCAATGACTACGTTGCTTGGGACAGTTTTGAGTACCTGCAGATGGACACTGTCTCCAAATGCTGCTACGTGGAGAGCACAGCTGCAGGTAAGTGCTCGGCTAGGGAATCTCAAAGCGCAGAATGCGGTATCTTGGCAGAGGTTCTACAGCACCCTATATGGCGGGGTGGACAGAGTTAAAAACAGAGGCCTACGCATGCGCAACCAGGGTATGGTGACATATGCACAGGAAAACCTTGGACTCTCCGCTTACTATGATAAGCACCATGTGCTGCCAGATGTGGTCCATACCGAGCCCATCGAGTATCATGTTAGCACCCTAGTGGGTGGTAGCTGTGTGTCTTCAGGGACTAGCTGAAGCTCTTCTACGACAAATGGTCGCCTAGGCACTCCATACTGGCGTGTCAGGTAGTACAGTGTAGGCCGCCCCTCCGCCTCCACATACCTGTCAAGCCAGTGAACATCTATCGATCAGTTAGGATCTGTTGCACGCCGTAGACCACCTTCGAGCTCACCAGGATCATACAGGTATCGAACCAGAGCATCAGGTGGTAGGCACTCCTCTCACTTGTTCACTCCTCTAGCGCTGTGACCAACAGTGTGTCTGATAGCCTCTACCGGCTTCTTACCGATTAGCCTAGTAACCTCGGCATTGGATCTCTCCACCACAGCATGTAGCCCTCTCACCAATACTCTAGAACGTTCACTCAGTGCGGCCATTTCCTGGGCGTATTGGTGTGGGAACAGTCTCTCTGCCAGTGTCTGATTCCACCGCTCAACGATAGCCTGGGCACAGTGATGCCCTACCTCGCGTCGCCTAGCTGCCACACCGTCTTTCCGCATGAGGGCAGCAGTGTCCCCTCTGAACTCCTTACCCTCATCCACCTGCAACAATTCCGGCCACTGAAGGGGATTTTCCGAAGCCGTGTAGACACCCTGGAATGCCTGGGCCGGCTGGCCAGCGGACTTGTCTGTGAGCTGTACTGCCACCTTGTACCTACTGGCGACATTGACGATGATGAGGGCATACTTGTAGGTCTTACGACCAACTAAGTTGTGTGGAAGGAATAGAACATCTGCCTGGTGAACTCTGTTCAGGACAGTTTCCTCGAAATGAGCATGCCTGATGTGCCATGGACGAGGTCTGTATATCTGCCACATTGCCTGGTGGCTGAGCCAGTGGCTAACTGTCTCCAATGTGAAGTTGTGGGTCTTCCGACATGCAGCCTCATGTAGTTGAGAGGCCTCACGGTAATATCCACCAGGCTGATAGTAGAGTTCCTCAAGAAAAACAGTTGATAAACTCCTGGATTTCATCACTGACGTCCACTCCCATCCTGTCACACACGGCCTGGGTGAACTCTAAACAGACGAACAGACGGCCCTCATTCATTCTACCATTACTGAAGACCTCCTCAAACACCTTCGTCCACTGGCGTCCAATCTCTGCTGGATCCTCACTGAAGAGTAGTATATCGACCAACCCTCGACAGTTAAGGGACTTGACCAGGTCGTACAGAGACGCCATCCTTATATAGCATGGCTTAAATGTTCGGCGTCCCAGATGGCCGCCAGCGCTATGGGAACGTACGGTATCCAATGGCCTGCGACTCCGAAGAACGTACCTCCTCCTGAGGTGATGGCTGGTCTAGCTTCAGAAATCTTCTCCACCCCATGGTGAGCATTGTTGGCGATCTTGCGGACTGTCTCACCAGCCTTCGTTGTGAACAGAGTGAGCAGAGGCCCAACTGTTGCCAGTGGACCGATAGAACCTTTTACATAAGTGTGATAGATTCCTTTCGCTCTGTGTACACGCTTGCGGTATTCAGGTGCAGTCTCCACAACATCATCATACTCACCCACGGTGTACGCTACATCGTAGGCAACTGCATCATAATCATCCTCCTCATCATAGTTCTCCTCATAGTCCTCGTCATCTATATCCTCGACTGGATCAGCCTCTGGTTCATACATCGCTCTGGGGAACCATCGCTGAGGCAGTTAAATGGTAGCTTTAAACTGTAGTCTATAGCATGGCCTCCACAATCTTGAATGTGGGCGTGTTTTCCTTAGTGAACTGGGGACTCAGCTTCGCCGACAAGAAGGTGGCAGAGGTCGAGCGTGAGCTTCATAACCAGGCGATGGAGAAGCTTTCTAAGGAGAAGTTTGAGTACACCAAAGCACTCGAGCATATGCGCCAGACGGAGGCACGCCGACGACAACTCCGAGCTCAGGCCAACCAGGGCCTCAAAGAGGCAGATGAGAGTCTCGATGAGTACTACGAGGCTGTAAAGATATCTGAGCCAACGCCCGACTATGAAGCATCGACAAGTCAGAAGACAGCAGAGCTTATAGTAGTGGTGGCAGCTGTAGCGGTGACGACAGGAGTCGTGCTCTATGCACGCTCAAGCTGAATACTAGATGTGTTCGACACACATGCCTTAGCATAGCCAAAGCAAAGTACGGTCACACCTAATGACCGAGTCCAAGCTATGAGGGTTCTGATGTTGAAGCTGAGCCAGTTGCCCTGATTAGGTGGGATGTCCCTGCCCCCGAGGTGGAGATGGCCCTCGAGTGCCGACTCGAGGTCGTCGCTTCCACTGGTTAAGCACAGAAGTGCATATGACTTAGTTTTCCTTCTGTAGATTTGGCAATCAGCCAGCTCGCATACCTCACCAATAACATTGGTCCCAGCAACCACAAGCTTGAAGTCGTCTAGCTTATCCACCTGCTGGATGGTTCCTCCCTTCTGAACCAGGACCACAATAGCAACACATTCTGATGCACCACGATGCAATGCCAGCTCTACCCGTTGGTTATCTGTGGCTTGGACCTGCTGGTGTTCTCGCTCCACATGCACGATCCGCCGTTTGGAACCTGTTTGCTTCAGCTCCTGGTCATTCTCGTCATGCCAAACATGACGTCCTGGAGTATTCATCGTCGCATCTGCGAGTTGCTCAGTGTACACCAGGAGGAACAGCATATCCTGCATGGCAGCCGGATTCATGTGTGTGTTCTCGAGGTGGGTTAAGAGTGGGACTGCCACTGGCTTCTCGAGACCTGCCTGTAGTTCGAATTCCGTGAACCCCTCATTGCACCCACAGCATAATACACTTTTCCCTTCGAATAGATGGTTGAGCCATGAACCAGGGGACCTAGGACCTAGGACTCGGTACTCATCGTTCACATAGGTGGTGTCCACGGTGCTGTTGCTCTGCATGATCTCCCACCTGTTCAGAACCTGCAGGAGCTCTACCGTCTGTTCTATTGTGCTCTGAAGCTTGAACTCGAGTGCCATGCTCTTGATCTCGTGGATCTGTGATGAGATTGTAAAATCAGTGTACTTTACAGCATCGTGTATACTGGGTCGAATGACCGTCAGGCAGTCCTTCCGAGGATCAGTGCGGTGCAATGTCGCGGGTTCAGTGGCCCAATCTGGATGTTGCACATACCACCAGGACTACCTCATCAAATCCACTTGCAAATCAGATGCTCTTCGTGCATGAACAAAGTGGATCTTCCGTGAGAAGTTCCAGAAGAAGAGAGCCCTAGATTCTGAAACTCAGTGGGTAGAGTTGAAGTGACAGGATTCTGACGAAACTGACGAAGCTTCTCAATCTTCTGACGAAGTTCCTCAATCTTCTGACGATGGTCTTCAAGCATCTGACGAAGTAGCAGCGACCACGGACGAAGTTCCTCAGCCTTCTGATGAATGAATAAAGGGTTGCGGCAGCTGCGACAGCTGTCAGCAATGATGCGTATAGCAGGCTAGTGTCCTGGCTGGATTCAGCTTGTAGGTGAAGGTCTGCACCTTTTCCAGAGATGGATTGAGGTGGGACAGCTCACCTGTTTCCTTGTTGCTGAAGATGAAGCGGTACATCTCAGCGGCTCTCTGTACACCTGCGATAAAGTCCCCTTTGGTCTCATTGAGGGTTAGCCTATCATATATAGTCTCGAGCAGGGCACGTCCACACTTGGAGCTGATGTATAGCAACCGGGTATTGGGGCGGATGTCCGGTGAGATCTCGCGGGTGTACTTCTGAAAGAGTTATCTTTGTGTGCCAGATGTGCCTGGTGATGTTGATGAGGTTGGTGATTGTCTTCTTGTCCATTGCAGGGTCATCGATAACTAGAACAAGTGGTTCTATCAGTCGGGCAGCCAGCAGCTACTCCATCAGTGCTTGCAGGTTCTGTGTCTTGGTGATTGGGCCATTGTACCATTGATCATTACTGTCAACAACCTCAGTGGCGAAGTCAGACACCAGAAAGATGTATTGAGAGTGTAGATGTTCGGCCAGGAGAGCCTGGAGCAAGATGTTTTCCCCGTTTCCTGATGGGGCAATGATCAGCACCACCTGGCCAGCATCGGCTGGCCTACTGTCGAATGGTACAGACATGCGTGCTTAGCATCGTTAGCACATGGTCGGCGGTAGCCTGGTCTATATATGGGAGACTAAACGGCAGTACTTCCTGCACCAGCTCTTTCGCCTGCAGAGCAGGGAATCCTATACATCCGGCAGATACGAAGGATGCGATGGAGGCGTCAAGCATGAAATCCCAGCAGCAGCTGAGAAGATGGCGTCGAGGGCCTGTGTCAGCACCCACAGTGTCTAGTACATCCAGTATCTGTATGATACATGCACGGGAAGCGATGGCTATCCTGTGGTCTTAAATGGCAAACCAAATAACCCTAACTTCTTCACCTCTGGTAGCCGGAGGCTGGCGGTAGCACCTGTGTGGCCATCCACAGTGATATGGCTCAGGCCGAGGGTGCCTATCTTGAGATTCTTTCCATCCTGTCCGAATGAGCTCCGTGGTTTCAGGAGATCCTTAACCAGGTGCTGTTCATAGGACTCAGCCATAACCGTGATGCCCATCCCCTTGCATACAGTCTTGGCCTTGTTAATGGCCGATTGTCCTACTGTATCAGTGTTCCCGATGAGATCTTGGGCTGGGATGGTACCTCTGATCTCCCGCAGGTCTCCCTGCTCATCGAAGTCTAGGAAGGAGATAGGGGCAACAGTGTCCTCTGAACCGAGGCGTGCCTCGCCCAAGTGAGCAATATCGCCTAGCTCTTTGCTTTCTAGGTCTGTGAGTGACAGAGTCATAGCCATATATAGATGGCTTAAACCTACTAGTCATACCCCCAGTGCAATAGTTGGGCATAGGAGGACCACACAGTCGGCCAATGGAATAGGTAGCAGTGCTCATGGTACTGGCCATCTCTGCAGGGGCACACCTTGTGGGCGGTCCACTATTCCCAGGCATAGGCGATCCTCAGTCCGCGTTCTTGACAATGGGCTACACACCGCCCTCCAGCACGCCACGCCTCATATGCTGCACGGGTCTCGTGATCCATCTCTCACTATTCAGAGGGGTTAAACGTAGGCGACGATGATCTTAGCCATTGCACTCGTTGCTAACCCTAGAACCGCGGCCTCCATTTGTGTAACACGTTCACCCATGATGTTGTCGGCAACAGTGTTGGAGGCACCACTGAGGGTGATTTTTGGGATGGGGTGAGTTATTCCGAGACCGTGCCCAGCCACCCCACTCACCACGGTAGCGAGGACAGCTGCAGTGGCGGCAGGAAGAACCTCCTTTCCCCTGCCATCTTCACCATGGCCACATTCGCCACCACGTCACTGGTGACATGGACTGCCAGAGGTTTTGCTTTGGTCAGTAACTTCTGTGTCCTGGTTCGCAGCAGGTTCTCCACGTTCTGAAGACTCATCTGGCTCTCGGGCAGTTGCTTCATGATTTGTACCATTGAGGTCATTGTTTAAGCACTGAGTATACAATGTGGTTAAATGTCTGTGTCCCCTGTCGAGAGAGCTAATAAGGTCTTCCCAGTGTGTGTCTGCCAGATGGCCGGGTTGGTACTCAGGAATATTCATCTCTCTATTGAGACATCTTTAACATGTCCGGGCTCACGCTATGCAAGAAGTACTATGGTGTCTTCCAGAGGGAGTTGAATGACTACAAGAAGAAGACACCAGATGAGCTCGCTCACCTCCGGTGACAGAGGAGCTGACAGCTGAGAAGCTCTATCTAGCATTTGGCAAGGGACAGATCTGCTTCCTCGACTACTTTATCATGGGCGTGAGTATCCTGCGAGCGAAAGGTTTCTACAAGGATCGGGAGTATCTGTCAGATGTGTTCCAGCAGTTGCACACCGCCATGGCCTCACAGGACTCAGAGCTGAACACGGCTCTGCGATACTACAAGCTGGCAAATGTATGCGCTGCCGAACCCTCCATCCATTGAATGTGTATGTTGGCAGCGGGTATAGGGGCTGTAGGGCATGCCTAGCTGGTTCAGTGTCTCACTGTGGTCCCCACTGCTACTGTAGAGAGTCAGGATAGTCGTACAGCTGATTTGCTAGCGGCGGAGTAGGCTGATCCCGAGCGCCATGATAGCTAGGCCTCACACCACACATAGAGCTACCATGGGAAGCGGTGTCGTTTCAACGGGCTGCAGTGTCGGGGCACCTGGAGCTGCTGTGTCAACTGGCTGCAGGGTCAGGGTCGGAATGACTGTATGGCTCATACTACGCATAGGTGCGTTGATGGCAGTGTTGAAGCTGAAGTTGACACCGGGGAACTCCCCTCGGCTATCATGTTGTTATAGCCCCTGACTTGGAGGTCCTCGATGCTCACAATCATGTTTCTCCGAATCAACCGTAGGTGTGGCAAAATAGCAAAGGCAAGTTTGCGATGGGTCTTCTGCAACCCCTGCTGGAACTTAGTAATAAGACTACTGGGGTCTGCCACTATGATCATATCCTCAACGAGACTGATGAACATGGGCTGGACCTCTGCTCCGCTGACACCATCTATGGAATGCTGCAACTGCGCCTGTGCCATAAGGAGGCAGTAGCACAGTGCTTCCAGGGACTGGTTGATCCGAACGATCCCTGCTGGTGTGAGGCCTGAGCTGGTGTGTGGGACAAAGTACTTCCACACATCTGGATAGATTTGCCGCAAGCCAGTGATGTGCATATTTTGACCCAGTGCTCCAGGGTCAGAGTCTGGATCGAACGAGAATGTCGCTGTCTTCCGACGGCCTACTCGTAAGGGGTGGGGGTGGGGGTGGGGTGGGTCGGGGAGGATGGGTGGTCGATAGGGGAATCCTGAGTAGTCTCGCGTTTCGGTTCACTGTACATAACCCCCTAGACCGCTGTTGTCACTACCATGCCACCGATAGTCTGGGTGAGGGATGAACTCTCTCTGTAGTCTGCTGGCTGCTGAGATGCTATGACTGTTGAGCTGTTGAAGGAGTTTGTATCAGGGAGGCTTGCACTCAGCTCATGGATGAGTCGTCGCAATGTGAAGCACACGTGGAATCTGAGACAGTTGGCGATGAGCACAGATTCAGGAGTACCAGAATAGGAGTGAAGCAGGGTGGAACTTACTCTGCATCCTGCCATGGCACACCACACAGCAAAGTTCAGCTGCTGATTCCAGTATGGGAGGCTTGGAGCAGCCATCCTAGTATGAGCTTGCTTCACATCCTTGATGGTGATGGTGCGGTTGGTCAGCGGTCGTGGGTTGATGGAGAAGCTGGTTCGGGACCGTCCATCCACAGAAGTGGGGAGCTGTGTTAGCTGTCATATATCATCCAATAGACCGCTTAGGCCAGTCAAGTGTGTACCTAGGAGGGGCGGTTGGCTCCGGATGACTGTCGTGAGGTTCAGTGGGAAGGCCATCTATACTGGTGTTCTTAAACGTACCGTACAGGCAGCCCACTATTTGTAGTCGTCTCGACTCCAGAGACCAGCGACGCGACCTCGGCATAACATCTCATTTTTTAACTCCTCCATGTCAACCCACCCGCTGGTGCCTTTGAGGTATTGCTGTCACACTTTAGGTTTCTCCGTGCGGTACAAGGCTTGGACCTTCAATATATGGTGGTACTCTTCATCGCTGACCTGGCCATCCTTGAGAGCATTGCTGACAGACTCGTCGATAGTCCTTAGCATACTCTGTGCCAGTGCCGCGTACTTAGCATGCTTCTCCAGCCTCCTTGTGATCTGCCACTGTCCCCCCAAGCCTGTGGCCATGACAGTGGCGGCTAGTGTCACGCCACCCAGCGGGATGGCAACGATGGCCCCCACCCCTGTAGCGAGAGTGCCCACAGCTGTCACCCCAGCACTGGCTCCAATCACACCCACAGCAGTGGTTGTACGCGCCTGTGAGTTCTGCTGTACTTTTCTGCCTCATGGGCAAGATTCTGTCTGATGGTATCTATCTGCTGGAGTCGCCAGCCATGGATGGTACCTCCCTCATCAGCCGTCATGGAAAGGTCTATTTCTGGTTGCTTCCGCCACTCTGATTTTGCCATATTATACCTGGAGATTAAACCTGCGTCACCTGCAGAATCTGCTCATGACTCCTAGAAGGGTACATTTTGGAGAGCCTGGCAAACCATGCCAGCTTGCTGGTTTCGAGACAGACGTCTCTTAGAGAGAGGTCATCCAGCACTATGTCGGGTGACAGTAGCTTTCTGAGACATGACATCTGGAACTTCACCGTATGACCAAGATAGTAGGTCTGCCGTTGGATGGCTTTCTTGGTCTTACACTTCTGCGCCATCGCCTCTTCCCACTGTATGACCTCTGGCTCATCCTCGTCTGTGAAGACACCTGGCTCATCATCGTATGTGAAGACATCTGGCTGATCGTCCTGCTTAATCTCTGGCTCATCCTCATCTGTGGTCTCCGCTGCATCATCCGCGGTCTCCACTACATCTGGCTCATGGTTGTATGTGAATATATTGTCCTGCTTACTCTCCTCCAGGAGGGCCTGCAAGTATCGGGAACCTTCACTGTTCCTTCGCCTCCTTGCAAGGCTAGCGTTCTCTTGATACCAGTTCTCCCTCTATAGTCGCCCTCCTTCTTGTTGCAGTGCGAGCCTCTGTTCGTTTAAGGCCTTTATCTGTGCAGGGGCCATGAAGGGGGTGAACCTGTTTCTTCATCATCTCGGCCAAGTTCAGATAATGCTGGTATGATATCATGTTGTCATCAGGTCAATGAGTAATACGAGTGTAAGCTCCAAATGGGTGTCCGATATCCCATCCATGCTGGCATATATGTTAATGGAGGGGCTGTCAAACAAGTGGTGTACAGGTGTGAACAGGCCAGGACTGATAGCTTTCCATAGGTTGCTTTTGGCACCTGGGATATTCTCTATCACGTCCTGGCCGACTTCTACCAGTGAGCTGCTGTGTGCACTGCCCGGAGGTTGATGTAGTACATCGACGTGTATGTATGTTGTGCCCCACTGGGGCACCTCGAAGAGGACCCATTCTGCATGGTACTGTACCACCCGTCTCCCCATTAGAGAGGGCGAGATTACGTTCTCACCACAGGAGAGCAGCAGTCGGGCAATCGGCATGGAAATATGTCTTGTTTAAACTCCTCCTATAGCATGCTATGCAACCAATATTTGCTCACTCGACTGGTCTTGCTGACCTAGTAGATGTGTACGCAGTTGATGCCGCCAAGGTAGAAGAGAGTGATGACATGTCATTCGCCCAACAGTACGAAGCAAGCTCAAAGGCATTCTCCCTCCACCCTATTGGTGGTGATGAGGTGGAGCTGCTCACAGACCTCAAGGATGTGACGAAGGGTCGCAACATAGATGGCCACAAGATCGTGTTTCAGTACGATTTCCTGAAGAGGAAGTAGATCCTCGAGCCGTTGATTGAGCTCTCGGATACAGAGGTGTCAGACATCAACACACTAAATAACGACCGCAGCTTTCACCTGGTCAAACCCAATTCGAGCGGTGCCCCGCTGATGACCCATGATGGCCTGCTATTGACCCTGGCATAAAACCTGCAATTCATATTTGAGAAGAATGAAGTGTGGTACGCCGCTGGACCTGGTGGTGACTGGCAAACATGGTATACAAATATAGGCCTCCCGCAGTCAGTGACATTGAGGTTACTCCTATCTCCACTGTTGTGAAAAAGGATGGGACAGTTCGAAGGCTCTAGAATCGGGGATCATCCTTCCTCACCTACATAGGTGAAGGTGTCTCCCTGACGAGGGTGGGTCACCGGATCGGGGTTACAGGTGGAAAGCTCCTGCTGCGTCGTCCATTCGATGGACCAGAAGAAGCTGTTAACCTCCAGGAGGGAACCCTATGGGTAGATGGTTTGTCACATGTCTCCAAAGTCAAGGGTGCTGTTAAACTGCTTCAGCGAGTCAGTCTCACTAGCCGGCAAACGTCTCATATAGTCCTAGAGCTACATTTCTTAGCCACCAGCAGAGCGAAGCAGCTAGACCCTGCCCCTGAGGGCATGAAGCTCACTATCAATCCGGATGGAACAGGGCTCGATCTGGCACAGATATTTGTCGAGGGTTCACTCCGTTCAGTTTAACTCTTCATATATATCCATGATTCTCATCATACTGCTTGTGCTGGCGCCTACAGCAGTGACACAGGGCGCTGAGACTGCCATGATATTGGATGCCAAGTGGGCCCACTTCCGGGATGACCACCAGTACAATCCTTGGGTCGACCACTTGCGGCCAGTGTCTGCCACTTCTATGGGGTGGAGAGGGTAGGCCATGCTTGTCTGCTGGAGACCCCTGCTCAGCACCAGATTCTCTGCGTAACATGTTGTAAATATGGGATTGTCTTGTGGGAAGTCATGACCCTGCAGGATGTCTTATAATTCACGTAAGACTAAAAAAAAAATTATGTTTTGAAAATACCAGGTGAGCTAAAAGTCCAGGTGAGCTAAAGATGGATGCTGTAGCAGTGCATCAACGTTAACTATAACATACAATTCAAAACGGAGAAGGTTATGAAGACTAAGTGTACCGTGGCTGAATCGAGCACCTGTTATTTATAAATATGTGTCAATCATTAGGACGGTGGAAAGTCGAGCCAGCCAGGTCAGCAATTTGTATGTAATAGAAATGCACTAATGCTAGATGGATAGGATGCTGTTTATAGTGTTACATAACCGGCAAATAAGATTAATATAGTAATGTTGGAATAGGATGAATTAATTGCAAATGATTCTATGGTTCTGAGTTGATGTGTATTTGAAAATGATTTGGATAAAAGTTGTTGCTGCCTGGCCGGCATAAACTTTTATAATATTCAGCAGCTGTTGGTAATTGTAGTTTTGGAAATAATCACTGTTTAGTGGCAAGTGTTGGGATCATGAATTATGAGAATAAATTGAACGTGACTGACTGACATAGTTGATGACGCAAGCAATCTAGTATTTAACCGTGGGATAGAACAACACCACCTGGTAATGAATCATCCAGCACGTGTGCCTAGCACCCTATGGTTCTTGAGACTTCACCATTAGTATGCAATGGACAGGACATGGACATTATAGCGTCCTTTAGGAATTCATAACAGAATCGAAATTTATTGATGAACTATTTGCCACTCATTTTATGGTATGCAACAACAACACATACCATAATGTTGTTAGTTAGCTGACAGATCACATCAAACCAGAACAGGTCCACACCGCTTTGTCTAGGTGAGGCGCAATCTTCATGGAAGAATTGGGCAGAGTATGATTGGTCAGAATGACGTCATAACCGATCAGGATCAATCAGATTCTGCAGTAAAGAGTTATAAGGAATACATTTGTGCACCAGGCAAGTGAGGGAGGAATCACTGATTGGTTAAGAGGACCACTCAGTTATTAGGTTAGAACTTCCAGGAAGAAATAAGCAGCGGTTGATTGGTGACTTTATTGTTCGGCCAATCAAAGTGTGATTATCGGATACCCAGAAGAGTTGTAGGAATGGATTGGAATAGTTCCTGAAAGAGATTGTGCATTTCTGCGAAATGTGTGGGAGTCCAAGTTGGGGCTATAAAAGAAGACATTTCTCTCAGAATAATCAATCAATCACCATTTCTGATTCACTAAGCTTCTCTTGCTTGCTTAGTCCTGAAGGTGTGGTGCATATGCCTAACATAGCTTTGATAGATTAGGTTAGGATTAGGACTTATGATAATTTAGCTGTTAAGTCTTGTACAATGAATTGTACAAAGTGTTTTTTGTGAGCGATCTTGCTCTAGACTTCAAACGTATTATATTTCTGTAAAAAAAGTTTTCATCTTACGTATATGTAAGACAAGTCGTTTGTTAGTATGATTGGGTTAGGAATCTAGCTGAGCTGGGAGTAACACCCAGTCCTTATCAGGATCTTGAGAAGTCAGATAATTTAGGCCCAGCAGTCAGAAATCAAATATCATCAATTCACCATCTGTCAGACGAGGCGAGCTGACTGCAGGTTACTTCTCCTTCATCACCACCAGCGATGCTGTCGCAGCAGCACCCCAAAGGTTTCCGGTAGTGAAGTGGGAGACATTATTTATCGACGTAAGAGTGTCCAGAATCTTGAAGACACCCCCCCCAAATCTTCAATGGCGAGCCTGCCAGGATCCTGGATTCATCCTCGATTGATCATAAGATTCGTCATTAAGATTCGTCAAAATTCGTGTAAATTCATTTTCGGACATTTATTATTTGCACTGGAGTGCAGAACTGTGAATCATGTCAGTACTCTTAATCATGAGCGCTTCATTAGAAAGACCAGTTATTTCATTCCTGAACAATGTAAATGATAGAATATCTAATTTTATAGAGCTAGCTAAGTTGTCAGAGAATCCGCAAGTAGTTCAACATCATGAGTACTGCAAGAGCAGTATAGTTGAAATTGCAACAGACACACGCTGTGAAGATCAATCTCGGTTGAGGCAAATGGTTGTACAACTCTATTACCTATAGCTTCAAACTGTTGACCATACATATCATAAAAATGGTGATGCACACTGCTCCACTCCCATCAGCAGAGACATATACCCCCCTTGCAATGAAAATTGTCAATGCGGTGGGTGAGAAAGAAGACCGCAGGGAGACGTGTCGTGTATACAAACAAGAAATACACGAATTAACGCAATGAGTCAAACCCTGTGACAGACTATTACCTGAAGAGGTTCGTCAGTTCTTGGACAAGACCAAGAGAATATGGCAAGTGACAGAGGGAAATCTGGGTGGGGCACCAGCTTATATTATGACCCATGCATCAAGAGTACCCCTTTGCAAGGCAATTGACCAATTCATTCTTGGCAAAGTCAAGACCGAAGTTACCTATGCACAATTAGAACAGGTCATGACACTGAACTTCATTTCAGGAAATGAAAAAGAGCACATCAAATATGATTTAGATTCAGTGAAACAAAGGTCTAGCGAGATGATTATTGCATTCAATCATCGCTACAAAGAACTCGATCAACGTGCCTACTCCATCTTAAATGACGACACAAAATGGATTGTGCTTTCCGCGTATATACTGGCACAATATGATCAAGGCATGGGTATACGAATTGTGAGGAAAAAGGCGGAGTCATGTGAAGAAGCAGTGGTAATCACTGAAGATGAAAAGTGCTGCAACGACTTGTTGCAAGCCATGCATATCCCGGTCTGACAGGAACGAGATATGGAATTTGACATGATCAGCCGAGATGAGGGGACAGATATATGGTCCATCATTCGGGACATGCAGAAGCAGATCAGCCAGCAAAGCCGGATGATCGAAAAGCTATGTGCGGCAATTGAAGGATTACAATCTATACCCGCACCGCAGCCAAAGCAAACACATGCCAAAGCTGCACCAAAAGCCACACCCAAGAAGCGAGAACGACCAACTTGCTTCAATTGTGGATGCAAAGGTTGCATGAAGCGTGACTGTACCCAAGCAGTCCAACCAGCGCCAAACCATCAGCAAGCTCCATGTGCACCACGAGCACCATGTGCACAAAAGCCTATAACCTGCTTCAACTGTGGTAAGCTTGGCCACATGGCATCCAAGTGTTACTCCGCACCGACCGTGCCTAGCCCATCAAAGCGCGCCATGACATTACCGATGTCAAAAGACTGGACACTATCAGAGTGACTGACTGTTAACCCAACAGTTCAATCAACTCCGACAAGCAATGAAACGACTGCATCAGCCAAATAATGACAGTTATCACCACGAGTCACGAGTGCAAGTTGACGAGGTGAATCATTGGAACGATTTTGATGATTGTAATTCCTATGATTCACGCCAGGGGATGACCACACGTACATATTCATGAAACATGCGTAAAGACATGGCAAATCGCATGAACCGCGATCATGGCTATGAGGACCATGATGGATTTATGTTAACGGATTCGAACACCGACGAGTATGGCCATTATTAATGTGGCTACAGAGGAACCTCGTCTGGTGAAGGACATCGGCGATCGTACGCCGAAGCTGTGGACGGGCGGAGACACTTGTTAAATGAGTTTGGAGGGAGCCAGTGCCTGAAAGGTTCCTTATCTGACTTGAAGTCGAAGCAAGTGGTCAAGACAAGGGTGAGTACTTAGATGCTTTAGATGATACTGTTGCTAGTACTTCCCTTGTGAGGAAGCATATATGGAGGAGTATTCTAAATACTCGTCCATTGAAAAAGGCTAAGACTTTGTTAGGTGTAAATGGTTCACTAATCAATGTGTTAGGAGAAACACAAATTAAGTTCACAGATGCCGGGCCAATTCCAAGTATGATTGTGGAATGCATGAGGCATGAATGTGTGATTGGTGCCGATGCTTTGTATATGGGAAAAGCAAGGATCGAATATGGGACTGAAGAAGTGACATGGTTCGGAAAGAAGTATCCATTTAGAATACCAGTTAGATCTCAAAACGATTATGTTTATGCTAGCTGTAAAGAAACGACCGGATATGCAGTCATTGGCAAAGTATTATGTGACTTTGCCAATAATTTCGATACGGCTCATCCCAATACTCTTGGATGTATGCCCCACGTAAAATGTACAATTCCAATGGGAGATCACCCTCCTATTTGACAGAAAGCATACAGGATACGCTTAGCAAAAGCATACTTGGTCAAAAATCAGGTCAAAGAAATGCTAGCAGCTGGCGTCATAAGACCATCATCATCTCCTTGGGCATCACCTATCACCTTAATTCCTAAGAAGGATGGTGATACTCGTTTCTGTGTAGATTTTAGAAAATTGAGTTCTGTGTGTCGTAAGGATAGTTATCCTTTTCCCAATATCTCTGAGATTTTTGATTCAATGAGAGGCGTGGCACTATTTTCTACAATGGACTTGAAGTCTGACTATTGCCAAGCCATTGAGAAGACAGCGTTCGTCTGCACGGAAGGGCTTTTCGAATGGATTCGGATGCCCTTTGGTTTTTGCAACTCAGGTGCAATATTTCAACGTGCGATGAACGATAATTTCTGTGATTTTGTAGGAAAATTCATGCATGTGTTCGTCGATGATGCATATTCACGAAGTCCGACTGAACATGCACGTCATTTGCGTCTGGTTATGGGAACAATTCGAGAGTATAATTTGCAACTGAAGAAAAAAAGAAGTGACTTTGCAAGCAAGTCTGTGGACTTATTAGGCTATCACATTTCAAGCCAAGGAGTAGCTCCTCAAAGTCAAAAGGTCAAAGTCATATGAGAAATGTCATCACCACGTGATGTGGGTGAAGTCAGACGTTTTCTCGGAGCTACTGGCTATTATAGATCTTGTGTAAAAGGTTATGCCGATATTGCCAAACCTTTAATAGAATTAACCAAAAGGTATAAACGATTTGAATGAGGAAACCATGAACAGCAAGCATTTGAGAAATTGAAGAACTTGCTGTGTAGTGAGACCATTCTTACTTATCCAAATTTGAATAAGCCGTATAAACTGTACACAGACGCATCGAGTTATGCGATAGGTGCGATTTTAGCACAGGTTGGTGATAACGGTATTGAGCATGTGATTCAGTATGTCAGCTCAACCCTGAACGATAGTCAGTTAAATTGGCCCATAATAGAAAAGGAAGCTTACGCTGTGAGCAACACATTGAAAAAGCTTCGTCCTTATCTATTTGCCACTCAGTTCACTGTGTATACCGACCACAAACCTCTTAAGAGTTTGTTTGTGGGCGAGGTCAAGAATACAAAAGAGCAATGCTGGGCAGTATTGATTGCTGAGTACGGATGTAAGATAGAATACATCCAGGGTTCTAAGAATATTCGTGCGGACATGTTGTCCGGGCTATGTCATCCTATTGAAGTCACCACATTAGATACTGGTGACTATGTCATACCGGAAGTAGAAGAGGGTGTCTTACCTCATGTTCCTTTGGAGGTATACGACGTGCCTTATACCGAATTGTGTACCGAGCAGACCAAAGAATTCCTGGAGATGTTTAAGAACACGCCAGATAAGTACATGGTTAACAACGGTATTTTGTATTCTTTAATTCCACTCTCATCGTTGGATGCTGAATATCCAAGGATAGTATTACCTGGTAAGTTTTGTGAGCAAGTACTCCGGAAGGCTCATGAGCGAGCTGGTCACCAATGTCTTAAGAAAACCATAGGAATGGTACGAGATTCCTTTGTTTGGCCATCCTTGAGAAAGGATGTTGTTTACATGTTAGATAGGTGTACAACCTGCCAGGTTAACAGACCTGTCACGACTCGACACAGGTATACTGAAATGCCTATGGCCAATTATCTCAGTCGGATAATTGGAATGGATCTAATCGGTCCACTTTTAGAGTCCAACAAAGGTAGCGTCTATATATTGATGATCGTTGATCATTGCTCTGCATGGGTGGAAGCCTGCCCGATCTCAGCTAAGACATCACAGAATGTGGAAGACAAGTTCTTCAATGAATACGTAGCTCATCATGGCATACCGGAAATCTGTATTACTGATCAAGGAAAGGAGTTTTGTTCGAACTCACTTGAGCAAAGGTATGCTGTGCATGGTAGTGACCATCGAAAACCAGTCCATATCATCCACAGACAAACAGACGGATAGAAAGATTTAACAGAACATTGAAAGACTTGATACTAAAAGGTGTCAATAATGAGTCTCGAGCATGGGAAGAAGAGTTGGGCGCAGCTTTAACAGCCTACCGCAACACTCGCCATGCTATGACTGGGTATACGCCATTCTATCTGACGTATGGTCGACGAGCGAGACTTCCATTAGCTATTCCACTTGATGCAGCGCAAGATTTGGGTGAAAGACTGACATGTCTTAACAACGCCCGATTGCGTGCTCGTGGTGAGACAGCCAAGTCAAGAGAACTTCATCATGAACAGATTAATACGCGTGCAAACGTTGGTGAGTACACAGTTGGCGACTCAGTGGTTGTAAAAGCTGAGGAGAGGATGACGTTAACCTCTCACAGTTACCCTGAGTACAAGATTTTCAAAATTAACGGACCCGTGGCTCATGTCCGACATCAAAGGTCTGGAAAGGTACACATTCTAAACATCTCAAAGTTATGCGTAGTCGATTCAGAAATGTGCTGGGTCAAGGTGAGACCATGCCCTATTAGAAACCCTGTTAAAGGTAGCAAAGCAAGTCATCTTCCGAGAATAACACCTCTACCATAATCTACACCAATATTTGCGAACGTACTGGATCTACACGAATTTACACCAACACCTTGTAACGTAGCCCATAAGATGCGACCAATACCTGCAAAGGTACCGGACATACGTACAGTGGTCAACATGGATATTGATCAGCCATGTATGAGTAGAGATCCTAATTATGAGCCACTGATGGATACATCAAAGACTCTCGGTGATGACTCACCAATGGCTGCGTCAGAGAATATACCAGAGCCTGCCAGTGAACCAATGGATGTGCAACAATCGCACTGCTATAACCTGCGCAAGCGCAGACATGGGCCTGAATTTGAATCAGCCGGTAAACATGCTAGGATTGGAGCATTTGGCTGGTCAAGATTTGCTGACTTTGTCAGATGTATTGAAGCCGTTATAAGTAGATGTGGTACGAAAAACTGCTAATTGGTTTATACGTTGACGGTGGTAGGATATTATTGGTTAGCGTTAGTTAAATATTTTTAGTTTTAAGTTTAACTTCTCAAAATATGATAATGGATTTGATTAAGATTTTCATGCTGTCGTTTATGATTTCTGTGGTAATGGTTCATGGAAGGAGATCTACTGTGATAAGTAAATTTTGTATGGTCGATGAGTACGAGATCATAACGCAGATGTTGCACATCATTGCTTCTGTTTTGTCGGTGGCTAAAATGATATTGTGGGAATTCTACCCAGGGGTAATGATGTTAGCTACAGTGAAATATGTACCCGTAAATGGACAATTTTCTGAGGACTATCATAATTTTAATGGAGGCGAGTGGGTGTACGGTCCATAGTATACATTTGCAGTGACCATGTTGTATTGGGTCCATTATGACCTTTGAACACCGTTGCTAGAATAGCCATTATAGTAAGCTATTTGCAGATAAAGGAGTTGGAGTGGTGGTACAGACATTCGGTGAACTTGTGGAAGTACATTGTGGTGGACAATTGACTGAGAGGTGTGAGTTAATGAATGGTGTGTATGCGTTAATGTCGAGTAAATATGATTATAGTGGTACTGGGTGGAAATTTGGTCCCATACGAACCTACAGACGGTCGTATGCTGGGATCAGTTTGGCCATCGACTTACCGAGATTGGATGTGGCCGGTGTGCCAAACCAATCTTTAATCATGAACCATTTGAAGGTGGAGAAATGGAACCATTTACAGAAAACTAAGTATGTTCCTTTAGCACCATTATCCAAGATCGACCCAGCGATGGTCGAATGCATCGGTACTGGATCCTTGTTATTATGTCTGGTAGCTTCTGCTATCGCACTAATAGTGCTAACATGTATTGTATACAAGTGTGGAGTTCTGAAACGTGTGTGGATGTGTATTTCACGAAAGCCACATGCAGCAAGGATTCCACAATTCGGATCTGCGTGGGCTCGTTGGTCACAACAACCAGCAGCAATGCCTAACACCAGGGACCAGCCTAACGTAACCAGGGGCATCGTGTCACCGACGGCGTCTTACCGGGCAGGTGTGGAAGGTGATCCCGACTTCTCGGACATACCATTATGAACATTGTCGATTTAATTAATTTCTGTATTGTGTCCAGCGAGATATCACTGTACTATTGTGTTGATTATTTGTATTATTTTATTTACAGTTTTCTTTTAATTTAATATTGTTTTAGTTATTGATTGATATTGCATTGTTTGACTATGGATTGATATTGTATTGATTGTATTGTTTTATTTCGATTGATTTATTACTATGTTGTTGAATGATGATTTCTTTTATTGTTTATGTTAATGTTAAGATTTCATCTACAATAGCCATGGTATAGGTGTGTTTTGGTTGTAGATGGAACACAACGAGTTAATTAACACTTTCTTAAGCGCTTAAGAGATGGTTAATTAGCTTTGGTTGGTGGACATGTGCAAATATGGGATTGTCTTGTGGGAAGTCATGACCCTTTTGAAAATACCAGGTGAGCTAAAAGTTCAGGTGAGCTAAAGATGGATGCTGTAGCAGTGCATCAACGTTAACTATAACATACAATTCAAAACGGAGAAGGTTATGAAGACTAAGTGTACCGTGGCTGAGTCGAGCACCTGTTATTTATAAATGTGTGTCAATCATTAGGACGGTGGAAAGTCGAGCCAGCCAGGTCAGCTATTTGTATGTAATAGAAATGCACTAATGCTAGATGGATAGGATGCTGTTTATAGTGTTACATAACCAGCAAATAAGATTAATATAGTACTGTTGGAATAGGATGAATTAATTGCAAATGATTCTATGGTTCTGAGTTGATGTGTATTTGAAAATGATTTGGATAACAGTTGTTGCTGCTTGGCCGGCATACACCTTTATAATATTCAGCAGCTGATGGTAATTGTAGTTTTGGAAATAATCAATGTTTAGTGGCAAGTGTTGGGATCATGAATTATGAGAATAAATTGAACGTGACTGACTGACATAGTTGATGACGCAAGCAATCTAGTATTTAACCGTGGGCTAGAACAGCAGCACCTGGTAATGAATCATCCAGCATGTGTGCCTAGCACCCTATGATTATTGAGACTTCTCCATTCGTACGCAATGGACAGGACATGGACATTATAGCGTCCTTTAGGAATTCATAACAGAATCGAAATTTATTGCTGAACTATATGCCACTCATTTTATGGTATGCAACAACAACACATACCATAATGTTGTTAGTTAGCTGACAGATCACATCAAACCAGAACCGGTCCACACTGCTTTGTCTAGGTGAGGCGCAATCTTCATGGAAGAATTGGGCAGAGTATGATTGGTCAGAGTGACGTCATAACCAATCAGGATCAATCAGATTCTGCAGTAAAGAGTTATAAAGAATACATTTGTGCGCCAGGCAAGTGAGGAGGGAATCACTGATTGCTTAAGAGGATCACTCAGTTATTAGGTTAGAACTTCCAGGAAGAAATAAGCAGAGGTTGATTGGTGAGTTTATTGTTCAGCCAATCAAAGTGTGCTTATCGGATACCTAGAAGAGTTGTAGGAATTGATTGGAATAGATTCTGAGAGAGATTGTGCATTTCTGCGAATTTTGTAGGAGTCCAAGTTGGGGCTATAAAAGAAGACATTTCTCTAAGAATAATCAATCAATCACCATCTCTGATTCACTAAGCATCTCTTGCTTGCTTAGTCCTGACGCTGTGGCTCTTATGCCTAACGTAGCATTGATAGATTAGATTAGGATTAGGACTTAGGATACTTTAGCTGTTAAGTCTTGTACAACGAATTGTACTACGTGTTTATTTGTGAGCGATCTTGCTCTAAACTTCAATCTTATTATATTTCTGTAAATAAAGTTTTCATCTTACGTATATGTAAGACAAGTCATTTGTTAGTTTGATTAGGTTAGGAATCTAGCTGAGCTGGGAGCAACACCCAGTCCTTAACAGGATCTTGAGAAGTCAGATAGTTTAGGCCCAGCAGTCAGAAATCAAATATCGTCAATTCACCATCTGTCAGCCGAGGCAAGCCGACTGCAGGTTACTTCTCCTTCATCACCACCGGCGACGCTGCCGCAGCAGCACCCCAAAGGTTCCCGGTAGTGAAGTGGGAGACATCATTTATCAACGTAAGAGTATCCATAATCTTGAAGACACGCCCCCAAAATCGTCAATGTGAACATGCCAGAGTCTGCCGTGGCTTACATGCTAATCACTTTAGCTTCCTCCCAGGTGAGCATTGTCAAGGTAGATGGACGCCCCTATGGGTGGTCCCATCATGCCGATGCGAATCTGACAGAGAATACGTGTTTGTCTGAGCCTACACAGAATAGAGAGAGAGGCCAGCCTTGTGGTTGATGGCGATCAGTGGTGTATATCACTGTGGAGACTTATCTCTAAAAGGGCGTTCAGCCCCTGGTAGTAGTAGTGTCGGGATGATGCTACCTCCCTGGCAGCCGTTCGGCGATCCGTGGTGGCCCCCGCAACCTATGATCCAGGGATTGAGAGTGTGGTGGTATCATTAGTAGTAGTGTCGGGATTAAAATGATACAACCTCCCTCAACTGGAAGCCGTTCTGTGATCCGTGGCCCCCACTGCCCTCTCAATCCCTGGGGCCTCCATCTCTAGGCATACCAACCACCTGTCTCAACAACCCTGGACATCGATATAGAGGCATACACCAACCACGTGTCTCACTAATCTATGCCCCATGGATTGAGAGGCCGGTTGGAGCCACGGATCGCCGACTGGCGGCCAGTTGAGGGAGGTGGCATCATTTTGACCCCGACACTATTACTGTTGTTGATCGACATGCAACCTGAGTTAACAGGTTAAGAAGACAAGCCAAGTGTTCTTGCTGGAGAGTTAATCAGGAATAACGCCATACCTCTGTATCGCTCTGCGCCAGTTACACCTCTAGTGAGAACACAGCCTAAGGTCGTGTTCCTACTAGAGACTTAACCGGCGCACCGCCATAGTGAGGTATGGTGTTGTTCCAGATTATCTCTCTAGTGAGAACATGGTCTTAGACCTGTCCAGGTAGATGTATGCATGATTGGACAAATGAGTGCATCCACGACTGAACACTCATATAAAAGGCATATTTGCCATGATCAATATACCAATACGATTTCATTAATATTATCAGGAATTCAGAAAAAATTAAAAAAAAGGCCTTATCATGGCTTTTAAATGGATACTGACTACGGGAAAATTGCATTTATTGGGTGCACGAGTGGCAACGAGCGGCACCCGGTGTAGTACTCGTGCGTGTTGCTGCATTGTGCCTCACTTTGTGTGCACAATATTCTGCGAATGTGCTCGCAGACAGGAACAACCTAGTTTTGTTTCCAGACTTAAAAAAAACTAAGGACGGTGTAAAGAGTGCAGATGTTTATGTGTGTGGAAATTCCTGACTGGCTAGTAAAATATATATCTAGACACCAAAAGTATCACCTTAAGTATAATGAAAAGGAAGTTAAAGCCGAACGCATGAAACAATGGCCATCTTGGACGCAATTTTGAATTTCTTAAAAGGCTCAAGTTTGACCAAGGTCTACCTGGCAGATTCTGAAAGAGAATGCCCTTGGCAATACAAATCAATACAAATTAAATTATATACACAATGCCCGGGTTCAGCCATGTTTCTGATGGACTGTTAAATCACTAATCCATAAACCTTTGCTTTAAATTAGGCAATTTAAATGAAATTGATATCTGACTAATTAAACCGTTATTTGCTTGGCATTCACCAAAAATCATAGATATATTGGCTCTCCTTCATGAATCAAGTATCAAGGAAATTGTGCCAGAACCGGAATACGAATAAAAAAAGAAGGCTTTGAAGAGTTAATCAGGAATAACGCCCTACCTCAGTGTTAAGCCGGTTAAGCCTTTAGTTAGAACACGGTCTAAGGCTTCACAAAATTAAGTCTAGCTCTCTAGTGATTAATTCTCTAGTGAGAACGCAGCCTAAGGCCGTATTCTTACTAGAGACTTAACCAGCGTACCGCCATAGCGAGGAAAAAGACAGATGGTGTTATTGTCCGTGACCGTTGGCATCTTTTAAGGAAATGTAGAAGGCATAACAAAAAGACAGCGAGACAGACCGATAGATAGATCACATTATATTAGTTGCTAGCCACAACAAAGAAAACAACCTAAATCACCCTAGAACCCAAAGTTCTTTGTTCCTGTCCCAAAGAACTGGGAGTGCGTTATTGGTTTGATTGGCATATATCGAGTCACTAATTCCAGGTCCCATTCACGCCACATAAGACTGGTTTTATTTCAGTCTGTTATTTGTAACTAACACAGCGTTTACACAGGTACCCATTTATACCGCTGGGAAGCATGGAGCAAAGGTAATTATCCATGTTTCAAACGATGCTGAGCTGGTGCTGGGCTCAGGCACGAAGCGGGTCATCCGGCTAACTAATCCTCGTCACGCAGTTTATGTGAATGGTAAATCGTAATGATCACCATATACTAAATAGGCTCACTGTTCTGGTGTTAACGCAGACGCTCTGTAATCTTTTAGTGAGTAGTTGTGTCAAAATTTCCATAATATACCAGACTAGGCAGGTTCTAAATCTTAGTTGAGATGCGTTCAGCGAATCAACAGTTCGCACGAATAATTTGAACAGTTGGTCTACTCTCCATAACAATGGAATTAATCATGGCTACTTTTAGCTATAAGTCGCCCATCTCTAGCTCACCTCCGCCAATACTTTGCCTGTGTTGCGATCGATCGAACCCTGAACTCCGTGAAGCTCAGTTTCCAGTAAGCTATACCGGTAAGCTGTTGACTATTTTGAAACTAACTAGACTGTGTGCTGTTGCTGCCTATGGTAGCAACAGCGCCCAGCCAAATTAATTTCACAACATTCAACATAATGTGTATTAAGTAGTACATAGACTATATTTAGTCTAGTAAATAGACATACAATTCGTACAACTTGACATACTAGTCAGCGTTTATGACGGACCTATTTGCGACACTTATGATGTAATTAATTAAAATGTCCTCATAAGACGTAGTTGATTATGGCGTCATATGAGTGATCGACAGAATGGATTCGTCGATTTCACGGTATCGCGGGCATTTAAGACTGTGACATTATACTAAAAAATGACAGTGTTCTGGCGCTAGTGCTGACGCTCTGCTGTATCTTAGGTTGCGTTCTCACTCAAGACGTAA
The DNA here is from genome assembly GCA_034401795.1 of Chaetoderma sp. LZ-2023a. Lineage (NCBI taxonomy): Eukaryota > Metazoa > Mollusca > Caudofoveata > Chaetodermatida > Chaetodermatidae > Chaetoderma > Chaetoderma sp. LZ-2023a. The sequence continues at coordinate 14,282,712 of CM067364.1, forward strand.
TCCCAAATAATGCCATACTGACCTTATTCAAGATTAAGTCTCTAGTGAGAACACGGCCTAAGCCTACTTTTTCATTACCTTATCCTGTTTGACTATTTCCTTATTATATCGGCTAACATATATATCCGATATATGTGTTTGTGTGTACGCTGTAGTAAGAAATTTCCTGGACTGGAGGTTGGTGTTACCTGGTGGAGAGTGAGATAACATTATGACCGTAGCATTATCAGAGGGAGAGGGAGATAAAATGCCGACGGTAAACCTACCTGACAAATGTTGTGCTTACGTAGGATATATCAGAATACAAACCGCCGATTTTTTGGAATTGTGCTTCCGAAAGTGACGTATTTATCGAGAGACAAGAAAGAGACTGGCCCATGAGAACTCTAGCCAATTGTAGTTCGGATCGACCAGTCAGGTACCCGCCGTACCAGCTAAGCTGGGTACGCGCCGCCCATCCTGGATTCGTTCCATGAACATGCCACCCCACCCACCCCCTGGATAGAGCCATAGGCGTATGTGAGCCTATGAGAGAGATGGCATTGTAAAAACGACTAAATTCGTTAAAGCGCATAGCGCACATGCGCACGCTTAATACTATTTTTGACAGGGCGCGTAATATACGACCAAGATAGGATGACGCTTTTAATGTACCGAGAAGGTACAATGTAATCCGTTTTAGTAACTTGTCCCCGCCGAATCTGGCATTAATCAAGATCAGAATTCGGCGGGCTTTCCAAATCTGTAAACCATTTCAAAATCGGTTAAGAAATGGCTGAATTATCCAAGGAAAACCCCTTTCCATTATTTTCAAGGTATTGCCGTGACGTCATAACCACGTGTGCGTAGAACTTCTAGAACGTTTTAGAACATTCGACTGCGTTATTATTAGCCATGCGCTGATTGGCTGTTGCTCGCCCGATGATTGGTTGGAGCCTGCGCCTATGACGTCACGAGTAGTATAAAAGGAGACGAAATCCAGAGCTCGAGAGCATCCTCGGCTAAAGGGTCCGATTAGGTTGGATCTGTGTCAGCTACAATCAGCAAGACATGCATTAAGCAGATCATTTCAGTCTCTGTCGGTTTCTCGCCCGTCAAGCAGCAATCCAACCCACCACACTAAAGCAATTTTGTATCTCCCGTTTGTGCGGGAGCAATTTTGGAAGTTTTGAATATTGTTCACGTATACTTCACGAACTAACTCGGAACACGAACGTGCAGTGAGGCCATCAGGGCTTACAAATGTGATTCTACAGATGTAGAGGCAGCGATGTTCTTTGGTGGATGACTCACCGGATCTGCCGGCCACGCTAAAACGTGGGTATTCATCCATCCTCGCACTGATGTCGTAAACTTTGCCCGGTACATCTTCAGAGCTGGCTGACGTACCCCGCACTATTGAGCTTAGTTATGTATCTTCATCCGCATTCAACAACCCCCGCTTATGATCGGGTTGTTGGCAACCTCCATCCACACTATCAGTGTATGGGAACTTTCGTCATAGTAGTAATGTTATTGTATCTCTTGCTGACTACTGGTTAGACATTCTATATTGTGATTACAGTCCTGAGTTCGATCCGCTCCCGTTATGGGCTGCTTGCGGGAATCCTGTTTGCGGAAACCGGCACACGGGAACTTTCGAACTTCCAGGGAACGCATCAACTAACGTCAAACCAAGGGTGACGTATCAATTTCAGTAACACGATAGCCCATGCTTAAGAATGGCTACCGATTATTCAAGTAACTATACTTGACATTTTAATTATCCCGTTAATTACATCTTTGATAATTATACCGTATATCTATAGACGGTCCCGATGACTAAAGGGCACCGTAACGGTCTTAGGACCGTTACTTATAATTTCTGTATCTGTTTATAGCTATTCTTATTTTCTGTAAGGTGTTTTTGCTAACCTCACCGTAGTAGGCTCCTCAACATGTACTATATACATTCTTCTGATCATTTCACATTGTATTGATTGTTCTGGATGGTTTATATATATGGCAAGTGGCCATCAGTTTATATGTTTTGCTTATTTGTAGAAAAATATAGGACTGCCGTGCACGTGGGAAATTATACAGCAACATTGATATATGCAGCACTTTCTCCCGCCACCAACACTTTTTCACTGAGGTTGCTGTCCGTGCTATAACACTGTTTAGCCCGACATGCTATCGACTAAAAACCTTTTCTATTCAGGTCGTTAGGATAGCTTTAATATGATTAGAGACAATCTCTTCATTAGGAGACACATAGTGTACGCCCCTTTTCCAGTAATTGTGATAATTTAGCCCAGCACTCCGGCAAGGTTGTGTAAGATTGGCCAACATACCTAAAGGGCCTCATATTTCTAAGTTATTGTCTCTCCTTATGTTCCACTAAGCGGTATGGCTTCTCACTTGTTTGGATGCCCCTATCCGCACCATGGACTGATCCGACCCTGGGAAACTATTGGGGTTTCCGAGCGGTGATGGCCAGGATATGGTATCACATGCATTCCCCGCATATCTTCGGATACTCAGTAGTTAGTTACCTTTTGCCAATGTAGGAAAGCATGGCTAAAACATATCTTAATTACTATTTTCTTTAATCTGCTGAACAATCCTCCCACACCGCAGTGCATAACTGGGCAACTTGTGTTTAAACCTAACGCCAGGTTAAAAGATTAGTTCCGTAGGACCTGGTGATGGGCGAGATGCGCACCCCCACCAAATTCCATAAGAATATCTGGGCATGATATTAAGATTTGCCACGCCCTCACGGGAAGGACATTCACGGTGGGTATTCGTCTCTCTTTCCCACACCATAACGATAGATCAGTTACCTAAAAATGCTTTTGTGGAAAGTAACCCATGTCCTGTGACGTTTTCTGTGGTTACGAGGCAAGATGTCCGGATTCTTACACAGTTTGGAGGTTTTGCAAAGTAACTTGTATGCACGCTGTCTTCAGTATTGATGTCGTATGGCATCCATTCACAATGACAGCCACATCTAAAAAGCTAGGAAGACGCCAGCCATTTGCGGCCTAAAATAGTTCTTGTGTCTAAAAACTAAATATGAGGTTAGGCATAGAAGAAGGCCTGCATAAATAAAAGCGGCGACTACTAATTCAGCATATTGAGAATTACATGAGACGGTGACGTGGGAATCCTTCGGGAATCACTCGTCCCGTCTTCATTTAAAACAGCACGCAACCTTATAGTCATAATCTCACTAGGTATGGTCTTTTCTTTACAGCATGTTGGTTAAATATTAGAGTGGGCCCTTTGCGGCCAATACTCTTCTACCGCTTTAAGCGATGGCAACATTTTCCTGTGGCAGAGGCCCGCACGAGGCACTTGCCTCTCGCAAGGATTCAGTGACGACCCTCGATGCGAGGATAATACTCCTCACCAAAACTCGCACTAGGAGTAGTGCCTGCGTAAGGCACATGATTTTCCGACACTACAAAGATAATTTTCTTTCCTTTCAGCTTAGAGGTATAATAGCTTATGTTAACTTAATTAGTAATCTCGTGTACGGTAGCCTCCCTTACGGGAAATACCTCTGTGTACCTACGAGTCTGTGTGGTACCTCCGGGAGCCCCAGGTTTAGAAGTTTACCAGGCTGTCGCTATGTCTTGTATTTTCGTATGCTCATTATATTTATCTAGCATACTTAACGGTCTGTTTAGGTAAAAATATTGCATAGACTTATGTTAATTAGGTCACCAAATCAAATCCTGTAAGTCCATAGATCACAAAATTGCTATGGACAGGAATACTGGTGACACAAAGTTTTGGGATGAGACTGTTGTATTTAATGTTCACGACGATGGTGGCACGGCTCCCACCAGCATGATTGAGTTCCACCGGCCTTAGGAGCCGTTCTTTGTTACCCGTAGGGCAGTATTGTACAGGATCCGTCACCCCGAGACTGGAAGCTAACCAGCATCATTATTCGGCATGCACTTGCGGCGTGGCGAGTCGACACCAGACATCGGAACGGCCTGACACTACCACGCTAGCTACACAATATACCTGGCAGCTACCGAAATATTGGTTGTATTAGGCCTTTAGGATTTCCCAATATATACCGGACTGGGCAGCTTCTAATTCGTAGTCGATCCGCGTTCATCGAATCAACAGTATTCCTTTAATAATGAGAATGAGTAGGCCCACTGGGATCAGTTTGCCCACTCTTTATAACAAGTCAGTTAATGCAACTAGCGAACTTAACTCGGACAGAAATGTTCTAGTATATGAAATAGATAATTCAGTTTATTTTCGCAACGGAGATACCCAAATTGCGACAAAATATATTCCAAGCATTTGGCAACTATTTTCACGTTATTATTACCGTTCACCCACTGCTGAATACAATAGGCTATTCCATTGTGCCAATGCCATAACTGAGACTATTGGAACAGCTAAAATAACAACATCAAAACCACTCCCCCACACCTACCGACTACCCTCCCCACTGGTACATCTATCGCTGCCGCTGTCACTAGCATAAGAACAACACAAACTACTACTACTACTTCTACTACCACTACTACTACTACTACTACTACTACTACTACTACTACTACTACTACTACTACTACTACTACTACTACTACTAATACTACTACTACTACTACTACTCCTCCTACTACTACCACTGCTACTACTATTATTACTACTACTACCACTACTACTACTACTACTACTACTACTACTACTACTACTACTACTACTACTGCCACTACTGCTCCTGCCACCACTACCACTACCGTAGAATAGTACTCAATTTGTCAGCTGTATATCATCACCTACGGAATTTCCACCACTCGTTCCACGGTCTCCATGATGGTGGAAGAGGAATGGCAACAACAACAACAACAACAACAACAACAACAACAACAACACCAACTACTACTACTACTACTACTAGTGCTACTACTACTACTACTACTACTACTACTACTACTACTACTACTACTACTACTACTACTACTACTACTACTACTACTTCTACTACTACTAGTACTACTACTACTACAACAACAACTACTCCTACTAATACTACTACTGCTACTACTACTACTTTTTTTTCATTTTTTTTTTAAAATCCGACGCTGACGCAGTCGGATACACTTCCCGAGGAACTCCTTTAAAAAGGCTTGCAAACCCCCATTAAAAATCGGTTGAAATAGCAGGCTTTATTAATAGAATAACAATACAAACCTAACATGTCAAAACAGTGCCAGCTAAAATACTCTATTATCATATACCACAACCGTGGAATAACTACATAGAAAACATAATTAATAAAGAGCTGATAACATAACATAATTCAACAAAGACATTGCTATTTGCACACCGTGTAGTAGTAGGCCCAAATGGCGAGCACAGCTAACCAACAAGAGGTAACGCCACTCATCAATACTTAGCAGTAAGCTACTGCTAATCATTGATGCCATTGAGCCGATTCATGACCGGCAGGCTAAGTAGATCATATGTAGTTTAACGTAGCACATCATATAGTAGTAAGGCCAAATGGCGAGTGCACCTCGCCAACAAGTGGCGAGGTGACTCGTCAATAAGTAACAAAAAGTCACTCATTGACGCCAGTTAGCCGATTATTAAATACCCAACGGACGTAGTAGCCTTTATATAATATAATGCACAAAGCAAACGTATACAAACTATGACTACTTAGATGGCACTCTGGGTTCACATTCTACATTTACTTCATTGTAAGTTTTTGCAAATTACCCTGAAACAAATACACCTACAATAAATATTTACAACAGGAAGCTAATTGTTAACTTGAAAATCGGATCACCTCCAGAATATTGACATAATGCTCATTTGATATTTAAATATTCTGATCCCAAGGTTAGGATATTCGTCAAGATTAGAGTCTCCTAAGGCAGTACAATTTTAAAATAAAGGCAATTAAATTAAATTAAAATAGCATTTATCAATATACAGCAAGCAGGGAGTGAGCTAGCTTATACAAGTTCCGCTTCTGATATTTTAAGATATCCGTATTCAATTGATACTAGGCCAGTTTTGCACCATACGTCTTTAAATCTACTTTCTCTCCCATGTTCTACGAGCCTGTAAAATTCACAATGAATGCAGTTTATCAACAATGATCGAAATATAGCTTGTGTGGCTCTCTGATGGTTGTTGCTGGTTTTATCTCTGGCCTCTGAACACCGATGCTTCCAGATGGCCCACACTCCTACAGATAACAGGGTTATTAACAATTCTTTCTCCTTGCTATTAATGATTCGTCCGATAGTTGAGCAATCTTTGAACAAAATTTTTTCAGCCACTAAATTCACATATTTGGTTCCAAATTTAGCAAGGAGCATATTGATTTATACCCAAAAGCCTGTAGTTATGCGACACTGAGCAAATATATGGTCTATCGTTTCCTCCTCAGTATTACATAATAAGCACCGGTCTGTACTTGCTATTTTACACATATAAGTAAGATGACCGACCCATGGCCTTCGATGGAGTAATCGCCATGCCAGGTCCCGTGCATTTCCTGGTAGACACGGTAGATGTATTGCTTTCCAGGCATTTATCCAGTTCTTTGGCGTGCATCCTAAATTGTTCCAATGCCTAACCACAATAGGAGTCTGTCTCCGACTGTGCATTATAATTCTATACCAGTCTCTAGATGCCATGTTGTATTTTTTATGTTCTGATAATGTTGCCACGTGCTTTCGGCAATTTGAACCATACAGCAGGTATTGCATTCTTTATTCTAACAAATAAGCGCTGAGCATCAATATGTCTCATTTATGTTATTCTTGCTACATTTTGCATCGCAATCCATCTACGAGATTTCGGATTTACCAAGTCACGTAAATATTGAATACCATTTTTGGCCATAGAGGGCAAATATAATACATCATCATTATCACGAATCAACTCGTTGCCCCAAAGACGTTGCTCTAAGGCATCTTCCCAACAATTGGGTTGTGGCATTGATCGTGTAAATATTTTTAAGGCTTCGAGCTGTTCTTTATATACATTTGGAATCTTTTGATGATTCGGTGGCAATTTATTGCACATAAATACAGATCTACTGGAAATGTGTCAACGTACCTTTGGAGAAGTGCCCATGAAACACTTGACCAAGATGAGTTTGAAGTAAGTAACTTATTCAAGAATTTCGAGTTTAAAGAAGCACACTTTGCTGAAACATTAACCAAATCCAGGCCTCCGGCATGCTTTTCATTGGTGAGGATTGATTGTGATACTAAATGGGCTTTGTCCTCCCATAACAAGGACAAAAGTAACGTGTTGATCTTTGACTCTACTGATTTGGGCATATGAACTACAGAAGCGTTATACCACAGTCAGATAAAATTAAATTATTAAGCACAAATGTCCTGCCAAAGACAGTTAGGCGACGTCGTTTCCAATTTAGTAATGCACACTTTAGCTTGGATATCCTTTCTTCCCAGTTTAGTAATACATTTTGTTATCTACTAGAGTAAATACCCAACATTTTTAGGGCATCATTTGAGCAGTTAATATCCATCACATTATCAGTTCTGCCCTTCCAATCGCCCAAAAACAATCCCTTAGATGTATCTTTATTGACTTTAAGTCCTGATGCCTTTTGAAAATCTGTTAATACTCCATTTAAAATTCTAAAATCCGTATTTTTACCCGCAAACACAGTCGTATCATCTGCATATTGAGACACCTTTAGTGGCCTTTCTACGCCACGTATACATATTCCTTGAAGGTCATTGCGTTGCCTCAATGTGGCCCCCAACGATTCCATAGCTATGACGAATGGAAGCGGGGACAGTGAGCAACCCTGTCTGAAACCTCGTTCCAACACTACAGGTTTGGATAGCTGATTGTTAACTAAATAGCAACTTGTTATATCAGTATATAAAATATTGACTCATTTAATAAATCTTAAACCAAAGCCAATATGGTCTAAAGACTTAAACAAGAAATCCCATTCTAGTCTGTCAAACGCCTTCTCGTTATCAAGTGCTATTATTGCTGCTGGGATACAATCCTTTTCAACTAATTGAATAAGGTCCCGTATAAGCAAAGTGTTGTTTAATAATGATCTTCCTGGCACAGAGCAGGTATGATCATCATGAATGACTTCGCCTAGGACTGCGCCAAGTGTTAATGTTAGTGCCCGAGTAATAATCTTATAATCTACACAGAGTAGAGAGATTGGTCTATAATTCTGTATTTTATTTCTGTCACCCCTCTTGTATATAAGCCGAACATATGCTTGGGCCATCGATGTAGGGAGATGCCCTTGCTTAAAAATGCTGGTTGCAATTTCTTCTAATACTGGCCCAAATATGTGCCAGCATGTTTGATAAAATTCAACTGGAAGTCCGTCACATCGAGGAGACCTTTCTAACTTCATACCTTTGAGGGATTTTGTCAAATCATCAATTGTTATTGAGTGGTCACAGATTTCGCGACATGAATCTGGAAGTCTTTTCGTTATATTAGCTAAAACACCTCTAGTTGCAGTTTCCTCGCTTCCCTCAGATTTATACAATGGTTTGTAAAATTCGGATACTGTTTCAATCATTTCTACATTTGAACACACTGATACTCCATCATTAGTCTTCAGTGAGCGCATTAATTTCTCTATACCTCTTGCTTTTTCCAAATTACAAAAGTAACGTGTGGGCTTTTCACCCTCGGTGTGCATGTGTGCTCTTGACCTTATTTTGGCTCCATCAAGCTGATATTGCGCTATTTCATTTAGTCTACCTTTTAATTTAACTAATAGTTCGTAATACTTATATTCCCCATCATTAATTTTCTTATTAATTTTACACAACGACCTCTGAAGCGCCTTTTTACGCTTTCGTATTTCACGTGCTTTCCCAATGGAATACTGCCTTGAAATATATTCCAGGTCTGATTTAGCATCTTCCCACCAGTCTGTTATACATTCATACGAACCACTTCTTTCATCCCAATGCCTCCAACAACTTTCCACACATTTGCGGTAGCAACTATCTCGTAGCAATGCTACATTAAGTTTCCAAAATCCATCTCCTCGTTTGACCCAGTCAGCATTGTCTAATGTGATGGAAAACATATTGTGGTCAGAGAAAGTTACTGGTTTTATGTTAGTTTTACACATGTAACCTTTCAATGAACGTTCTACATAGATCCTGTCTAACCTTGAAGCTAACCTTCCATCGGTTGAAAACCAAGTAAATTCCTGGCCTCCTGGATTTTCAATCCGATAAGTGTCTAACAAGCTTTTATTTTCACAAATGTGTTTCAAAATATTATGCGATGTGTCATTAAAATTAGACCTAGAGTTTCTGTCTTTAGCCTCGTCTAATATGCAATTAAAGTCACCGCCCATAATTAGGTTTTCAGGCGTTCTGTCTTGAATTATTGTGGAAACATCATTTAGAAATTCACGGCGCAATTGATGAGAGGTAGGTGCATAAAGGCACATCAAATTTAAACTTGTGTTTAGTACATCAATTGATACACAAATCCATCGTCCATTTGGATCTGATGACGACGATATAACGTCAACATAGTTGAGACAGCGGGGCAGGATAAGAATGGCCAATCCTGCACTATTATCTTGTGATAAAGAAAAAAAAATCTGCCCTTTTAAAATATCTTTGAGAGATTCATACACTTCAGCTTTTTGAATTTTGGGTTCTTGTAGAAAAGCAAAATGAACTCTCTCATTTGCTAATTCTTCAAGCAAGTGGCGCTGCTTGAATTCGGTATTTAATCCTCTGCAATTGATGGTGCAGATAATCATAATTTGTAAAATGATGTTTACAACCGCCATCATTAGATTAACTAGATTTGGGGTTTTTAGCTCGTTTCTTAGACCATTTACCCACTTTTCCTGCGAATTCAATATTTCCTAGTTCTACCACAGACAAATATTCATATTTGGAAATATCAGAATCATGGCGCAGGAGACGATATTTCACGCCTCTCGCCGTTACATATGGCACTAACACTTCACCCCCTTCTGATCGGTACATTACCATTTCATCATTCATCTGTGAACTCTGTGTTTGAATGGACACATCTGATTCTGCAACTGACATTGTATCATCATCCATATCATTTACTTCAATCTCAGATTCTGAGCTATTGTCTTCTTTATGACGCGTATTGCTACTTGAGTAACATTTGGCAGGAGCATCATTTACCATATCTTCAAGCTGACTTAAATCAAGTGGGCTTAGCGGAAAATCGACTGAACGTTCTGTCTTCTGAGTCCTAAACTTATCCTGTCCTAATTTTAATTCATCTTCTAAGGAATTGTAAACTGGCTCTTCTGTAAGATCGTCATTTTCCTGCGTGTCTTTTACAGCAACGTTTGGCTCCACTGCATTTTGAGTATTTTCTTGACTTAAGGTTATACCCTCCTCTAATACATGAATTTCATCAACTGTGGTTACTTTAACAGGATTTGTTGATTTGTTTGTGTCATTTACAGTGGCATGAACCAACACAACAGCTTCCGTAGCGGTTGCTTCAGAAGCATTTGACTCAGTTGCATCCTTTAATGGGCGATTATCTCCTGATACTGAGGGCTTGTTTTGATTTTTTGGGCAGCGCTTTTTAAAATGGTCAACTGAACCACAGAGCAAACATTTGTTTCGAGTGGGACACTCTGTTGCCAAATGGTCAGTACTTAGGCAGATCCGGCATTCTTTAATTTGCCCTCTATACCATAAGGGCAGGACAAAGCTGCCATCAAGCGTCAATCTGCTTGGTAAAGGGCTATCCACTTTATCAAACCAAATACGTCTTACACTGTTTTCTAGCGTTCTGTCAAAGGGATATGTTTCCCGTTCAATCTTTTGCACTTTGCCATACTTCTTGAGTTCACTCATGATTCTGTCATCTGGAATTTCTAGTGGAACTGTCATCTTCACTAGCAACCTATCTGACTCGATTTCCTCTACGTTACAAACTTCACCTTTTACAATAAGAACATCTTCCAGAAGCTTTTCCTTGACCCCCTCATTTGACACTGTTACATTCCATACAGTTTTAGTAACATTGATAAGCTCCTGCAAAGTAGCAGGTCCCGCGCCAACGACGTCTTTTAACCCATGATACACGTCGAGAGCCGTGACACCCCACCCCTTAGTTGTTATTTTAAGGCTTAGGGTACGCTTATAGGTTGCCATGGTGTTTTATCAAAGGAGGAACCCCATACTACTACAATATATAATAAATATATACTTATATAACACCAGGACGTCAGGGAAAGAGCTAAACACTAAATAAATAGTGTCCCCTTTTGAAACCCTGACGTCTACCAACAAATATACGAATAGAGAGTACAGTCGTATATTTGTTAGTTTGAACCACTTTCTAAGTGGTTCACTAACACCTAGCCGATTAAAGTATACTAACAAATATATGAATAGATAGCACAGTCATATATTTGTTAGTCTGTTCGAGTTGACCAGGGACAGCCAACTGACTATAAGGATGTATATAGTTAAAGAACCAGGCTTGTGCTTACAAATGACAAAGGAATTACATCCACTCACTCAAGCGATCTTGCCAAATATAATGTACTAGCCTACGAACTATAGAAATAGCAGACTGGCACGGGGAGAACTGTATTGCATTGGCCACAGTAAGAGGAGCCCTATTAAATGGCGGAAACCGCCAGCTAAGAGGAATGCCTTTGGAAAATGGAGACACAAAATGCGCTCCAACCAAGACAAGAATTTACAAATTAAACATAAAGTTTGAAAGGAAATACTAATACGAAATATATGTTTAAAATTTATCTACAAAATCGCGCTAGAAACTAGCAAATTCTGGCAGCAATTGCAGAGCTAAATAAACGTGTGCGTTCACTTCGACTACTACTACTACTTTTTTTTTTTTTTGGTTGAAAAACTGACGCTGACGCAGTCGGACAAACTTCACGGAGGAACTCCTTTAAAAAGGCTTGCAACCCCCCAGAAAAAAGCCTTGTGAACTAGTAATCTTGATTAATATTACACCAAAACAATGATAAATAATGAGCATTAATACAATCTATAAATACATGTGGCTTAAAAAGTATCGATACAAATCAATAGGCTGATAAAGCTCCGATAGCAAAACAAAACTTAACAAAGGCATTACTATTCAACCCAGGTTTAGTAGTAGACCCGTGTGGCGAGTGCAACTATCCAACAAATGAAAAGTGCCTCGTCAATCTATGACAAATAAGTCAATCATTGACGCCAGTGGGCTGATTCTCTAAAGATCAGCGGGCGTAGTAGCATTTGGGTAGTATAACACATATAGTCGGCAGAAAAACTTCAGAAAAATTGATGGCGCTCTTGTTTACATTTTCAATTTACTTTATTGTAAGTTTTTGTAAATTACCATTCAATCCATGTGTGGTAGTAGGCCCGTGTGGCGAGCGCAACTATTCAACAAATGAAAACTGACTCGTCAATCAATGACAAATAAGTCAATCATTGACGCCAGTGGGCTGAGTCTTTAAAGATCAGCGGGCGTAGTAGAATTTGGGTAGCATAACATATATAGTCAGCAGGAAAATTACAGAAAAATAGATGGAAATAGATGGCGCTCTTGTTTCCATTTTTGATTTACTTTGTTGTAAGGTTTTGTAAATTACCCGGGAACAAATAACCCTATAAAACTCTGTGCACATTCCTAAAAATTACCTGGGACAATTTTATAATTCAATGGCAACTTACTTTATCGATTGATTATTAAATTACCCCAGTCTGTTTATTTGTTAACATGAATTATTAAACATAACACTATCAAAGTGCAGACTAAAATGAATTACATGACACAGATTAATTAAAAGACACAGATAAATCAGCTGTAGTAATTAAATGATTTCAGCTAGTGCAGGCTCATTTATTTTTACAGCTCCCAACTCTATTGAAACTATGTTTGTTTTGAACCATATGTCCTTTAATACTTTTTCTTTACCATGCTGCTTTAATCTAAAATATTCGCAAGGAATATGATTCAGCAGCAATGAACGAAATATTGCCTTTATTGCTCTATTGTGATTGCCCATAGATGGATTTTTCGTCTGTGCACACCGATGTTTCCAAATGGCCCAAACACCTATGGTTAGTATTGTTATTAAAATAGTCCTTTCAGACTTTATGATATTTACACCGCTTGATCCAAATTCTCTAAATAAGACTACATGCGTGTCTAGAACAATGGGCTTCCCTCCAAATTTTGCTAAGATTTGGCTGATATAGTCCCAAAATTGAGACGATATTGGACATTCCGCAAATAAATGCTCGATTGTTTCCTCGTCTGTTTGACATAAGTAACACCTATCAGAAGTCGTAATATTGCACTTGTATGTCAAGTGTCCCACCCATAGCCGTCGATGTAGTAATCGCCACAATAAATCACGAGCCATATTTGGTATGTATGGAAAATGTAAGATTTTCCATACATTTTTCCAACTGGATGGTTTATAGCTTGAGTCATCCCATCTCCTAATTGCTATGGGAGATGTTACTTGTTTTCGTCTCATAATATGGTACCATTCCTTGGATCTCATCTTGTATTTTAACATCTCATCATCAAGAACTAATGCGGGTTGTGGAGTCAAACTATTATTATTTACATTTGGCAGACGAAACCATTCAATTGGTACAGCATGTTTTATTTTATTTAGCAACCGCTGGACATCTATATGCCTCATATGTGTTTTTCTAGCTACTTATTGCATTGAAATCCATCTACGTGTTTGAGGGTGTATCATATCAGATAAATGTTGAATGCCATATTTTGCAAAGGACGGTAGATAAAGTACTGCATTGTTATAACATATATTACTATTGCCCCACAATTGCTGTTATAGTACTTCCTTCCAGCACGTAGGTGGAGGCATGTGTCTGTCAAATATTTCTAACTCCTTAACTTGATCTTTAAACACATCTGGTATCATTTGGCTATTCGGAGGTGCCTTCTTTGAGGTAAAAACATGCTCCGCCAGAAATGGTTCTACAATTCTCTCCATGAGAGCTCGTGAAACACATGCCCACGTCTCATCTGATGTAATAAGATCATCCAAAAATTTTAACCTTAAAGAAACACATTTCACTTTAATATCAATTAAATCAAGCCCTCCTTCTAACTTAGCATTATTGAGAACACGATGGGAAACTAAATGATTCTTTTCTTCCCATATGAATGACAATATCAACTCATTAACCTCCTTTTCTACATGTTTTGGCATATGTACAACAGATGCTGTATACCATAGCCCAGATAATGCCAAGTTGTTGACAACAAACACTCTACCAAAGATTGAAAGACGACGACGCTTCCAATTTGCTAATATTCTCTTAAGCTTAGATACTCGTTCATTCCAATTTTGTATTGTATTCGGTTTCCTGCCAAAATAGATGCCTAAAATCTTAATGGTATCATTAGACCAATTGATTTCAAGTGGCTGGTCATTCCGCTCTTTCCATGGCCCCAAAAATAATCCTTTGGATTTTCCTTTATTGATTTTCAAACCAGATGCATTTTGGAACTTTCCTAGTACGTGGTTTAAAATTGCAAAATCATTGTTTGAACTGGTAAACACAGTTGTGTCATCAGCATATTGTGACAGCTTAAGCGGTCTTTCTATGCCATGAATACATATGCCTTGAAAGTTATTATTTTGCCTCAATGCTATGCCAAGTGATTCCATCACAATAACAAATAATAATGGCAATAGAGAACACCCCTGTATAACCCCACGTTCTAAGACAATTTCTCTGGATAATTGATTGTTCACTAAATAGCTACTCTTGATATCCGTATATAAAATCTTAACCCAGTTAATAAAGTTTGAGCCTAACCCAAACGATTGCAAAGAATTAAAAAGAAAATCCCATTCCACACGGTCAAATGCCTTTTCATAGTCCAAGGCAATCACAGCTGAAGGGATGCTATCCTTCTCAACCAATTGTAAAAAGGTCTCTTATTACCATGGTATTGGTTAGAATTGTGCTCCTGGGTACAGCACATGTCTGCTCTGTTCCAATGATTTCTCCTAAAACACTACCTAGTTTCAATGTTAGTGCTCTGGATATTATTTTGTAGTCTACACATAGTAGAGAAAGTGGTCATTAGTTCTGAATTAGACGTCTGTCATTTCCTTTATATTTTAGCCTGACGTATGCCCTAGCTATAGTTGGTGGTAAATGGACTTTCTAAAAAATGTCAGTGTGTTATTCTGCCATTATTGGACCTACAAGGTGCCAAAACGTTTGGTAAAATTCAACTGGAAGGCCATCACACCCCGGTGATTTTTCTAGTTTCATACCTTTAAGGGATTTAGTTAAATCTTCTAGTGTTAAGGGTTGATCACAAAATTCACTGCCTGTGTCTGACACCTTTTTGTCTATATTTGCTAACAAATCCAATTTTGCAACTTCATCAATTCCCTCTGACTTGTACAATGACTCATAGTAATTGCATACAATAGTACTCATTTCATTGTTGGTAAAGACGGTTGAACCATCCGGCATGTTTAATGAGCACATCACCTTATCTATTGCCCGTGCTTTTTCTAATGCGCAAAAATATCGGGTTGGCTTTTCCCCTTCTGCGTGCATCTGTGCTCTTGCTCTAATTTTTGCACCCTCAAACTCATATTGTTCTATATCTCTTATTTTACTTTTAATTTTAACCAGTAATTCATAATAATTATCTTCACCATTATTTACTATAGCATTAATTTTCATCAGTGATCGATGAAGTGTTTTCTTGAGTTTGCGTATTTCCTGTGCTTTTCTAATAGCATACTTTCGGGAAACATACTTTAAATCCAGTTTTACATCCTCCCACCATTGCAATGCGCTCTTATATGATGCTCTCCTATTAATCCAATGTTGCCAACAACTCTCTATATTATTCTTATAGAATTCTTTTCCCAACAGTGTTGTGTTTAATTTCCAAAACCCGACCCCTTTTGTTACCCAGTCAGCATTGGCAAAGGTTACACAAACCATGTTATGATCGGAGAATGCAACTGGCTTAATATTAACATCTCTCCAGTACCCTGTTAACAAACTATTCATATAAATTCTGTCGATCCTTGAACCAACTTTACCATCTACCGAAAACATGTAAGATCTTTACCATGAGGTTTTGATATTCTATAGGTGTCAACTAAATTTTCATTATCACATATTTCTTTTAAGAGTCTATGTGATGTATCAGTATAAGTTGAAGTTGCATTCCTGTCATTTTCTTTGTCTATGACACAATTAAAGTCACCACCCATTACTAAGTTTTCAGTGATGTTATCTAGTGCTTTTTTAGACATCTCCTTAAAAAAATTACGACGTAGTTGATGAGATGCAGGTGCATATATACACAGCAACGTGATACGTGTTTGTTGTATATCTAGCGTGACTCTCACCCAGCGACCATTTGCAGCTGATACTGAAGGGATTATATTTGCATAGGCTGAACAACGAGGGAGTATAACAATTGCTACGCCTGCAATATTATCTTGAGATAACGAATAAAATATTCTGGATCCAGAAATCTTTTCTAAATTATCGTATGATTCTGACTTCTGAATTGTTGTTTCCTGTATCAAAGCAATGTCAATCTGCTCATTTTTCAGAGTCTCTAGTAAGTGGCGTTGCTTTATGTCACTATTTAAGCCTCTACAATTGAGTGTGCAAATTAGCATAAAAGGTAATAAAATGCTGTGTAAAACCGCCATTATTAAGCTAACTAGATTTTGTTTTTTTCGACCCTCTCTTAGATCATTTACATATTTTACTCACAAACGCTGCATTACTTAGCTCAACTTTTTCCTCATGCTTATATTTTATTTTTTCTGAACCTTGACGCAGATGCCTATATTTAACACCATTTGCCGTCACATATGGAACTAACACCTCTCCTGCCTCTGACCTGTACATGACCATTTCATCAGGTGATTTAGAACTCTGTGTTTGAATGGATATATCGGATTCAGCGACTGACATATTATCGTCTTCTATATCACTTTCCTCTATTTCTGATTCAGAACTCTCTCCATCTTTCTGTCGCTTTGTTCGACTCAATCGATCCGAGACACCAATTACTTTCTCTATATTATTTAAATCGTCTAGATTGAGTGTACTCAGTGGAAAATCAAAGTTAGTTTCAGTATCTTGCGACCTGAATTTTACTTGTCGTAAATTAAAACTCTCTCCCAGAGGGTATTGATCATCATCTTCAACTTGTGTGGAATTAGCCTCTCTGACATCAAACTTGGATTGACTTGTTACTGGAGTAAGACTTAGCCCCTCATCTAGAACCTCTATTTCATCGCCTGCAACTACAGCGATCGGATTCTTAGTTTTTCTCCATGCTCCTCATTAACATGGACTTCAGCTACAATCTCAGCAACTACTGGTTCGATGACATTTTCCTTAGCAACGTGCTTCCCATTAGTATGGATTTCAGCTACAATCTCAGCAGCTACCGGTTCTATGACATTCTCTTTAGAGACAACTTGCTCTGCACTTTTATCAGCACCCTTTTTGACATATTTGTTCTGCGGGCATCGCCACTTAAAATGATCAGATGATCCACAAACTTGGCATTTGTTTTTGGTAGGACAATCTGTTGCAAGATGTTCTGTGCTTAAGCAGATTCTACACTCTTTGATTTGCCCCCTGTACCATAATGGCAAGATAACTCGACCATCTATGGTGACCTTGCTTGGGAGAGGTTGTTCTACCTTTTCAAACCAAATTCTTCTGATGCCATTATCTAAGGTTCGATCAAATGGATAGGTCTCGTGTTCTACTTTGTCCACTTTGCCATAGTTGATCAATTCAGTGATAACCCGTTCATCTGGGATCTCTAATGGAACCTTCATCTTGACTAATAGACGATCAGAATCTATTTCCTCCACATTACACACCTCACCCTTCACGACAAGGACCTCGTCGAGCAACTTTTCCTTCACACTTTCATTAACTACGGTGACATTCCATAAAGATTTCGAAACATTAACGAGACCTTGAAGGACCCGTGGCCCTGCCCCAACTACATCCTTCAACCCATGATACACCTCACTTGCTGAAACACCCCAAGCCTTTGTCGTGATTTTAAGACTCAGGGTACGCTTATATTAGGTTGCCATGGTGTTTTATAAAAAGAGGAACCCCATACTACTACAATATATAATACAAATATATAACACCAAGACGTCGGGGAAAGAGCTAAACACTAAATAAATAGTGTCCCCTTTTGAAACCCTGACGTCTACCAACAAATATACGAATAGAGAGTACAGTCGTATATTTGTTAGTTTGAACCACTTTCTAAGTGGTTCACTAACACCTAATCGATTAAAGTGGTTTCCTAATGCATACTAACATATTACAGTCATATATTTGTTAGTCTGTTCGAGTTGACCGTGGCCAGCCAACTGACTATAAGGATTTATATAGTTAAAGAACTAGGCTTGTGCTTACAAATGACAAAGGAATTAAATCCAATCACTCAAGCGATCTTGCCAATTATACTGCGCTAGCTTACGAACTATAGAAATAGCAGACTGGCGCGGGGAGAAATGTATTGCATTGACCACAGTAAGAGGAGCCCTATTAAATGGCGGAACCGCCAGCTAAGAGGAATGCCTTTAGAAAATGGAGACACAGAATGCGCTCCAACCAAGACAAGAATTTACAAATTAAACATAAAGTTTGAAAGGAAATACTAATACGAAATATATGTATAAAATGTATCTACAAAATCGCGCTAGAAACTAGCAAATTCAGGCAGCAATTGCAGAGCTAAATAAACGCGTGCGTTCACTTCGATTACTACTACTACTACTACTACTACTACTACTACTACTACTACTACTACTACTACTACTACTACTACTACTACTACTACTACTACTACTACTACTACTACTACTACTACTACCACTACTACTACTACTACTACTACTACTACTACTACTACTACTACTACTACTTCTACTACTACTACTACTACTACTACTACCGCTACTACTACTGCTGCTACTACTACTACTACTACTACCGCTGCTGCTGCTGCTGCTGCTGCTACTACTACTACTACTACTACTACTACTACTACTACTACTACCACTGCTACTACTACTTCTCACGAAGTAGAGATACACCTGCACATCGCAATAGTAGTAGACGAGGTACTCGCCCGAAAACCCCCACCAGACGCCGAGTTAGGGGTTAGGCGCTATCCACTGACACTGACTGCTAACGATCCGCAGGATCAATATGGATCATACTCTCGAACCAAAATAAATGTGTTGATAGATCTTTTTATTTTAGAATAATATCATCAATGAGGCAGTCGACGAAGTGGTCGCGAAGAGGTTGTCGCGCGCCTCATTTGTGAGATTCGTGTGTGCAGGTGTGTCTCTGCTTTGGGCTTCCTGTATGGTGATGGAATGGGTGGCTCGCTGTGAGGGGTCGTAGTAGGCCCTACGTTGTAATACACCTCCTCATCTGTGAACTTATTGTGATTGCGGGTATCCTTTGTTCGGAATCTTATGAGTAAACCTGTAGGGTACTACAGTTTGTAGTGGACGTTTTGTACTTGCCTGACATGAATAAACTTATGATGTAGTAGGCATACATTGACATTGAAGTTTTGTACTTGGCTGTCATGGTCCTAGTTATTAGCCGCATACCTACTGATAACTGACATATTACATCTAACAGATAACTACAGCGAGATAGTGTTTTAAGCGTTAGCTATTTTGTGTGCTTATCCGCAGCGCATATTT